>CABFWB010001019.1:81665-99083 GCA_902151455.1 Timema bartmani | reverse complement strand
GGGGGGGGGGTCGGATTTTTAAAAAAAATTCACCTCTTGTAGTGGTCTAACAACTGGCCAAAATTCTGCTTTCCCCTAATTATTCCAGAAGTCAAACCTTTCCTTCCGGGGCTATTTATTTGTACTCAGTTAAACTTTATTTGTATGCTTCCCTTTGTCCTTTGATTATTTACAAAACGAGGCTACAGTGTGTGATTGAATGTGTGGAAGATTAAATATTCTGGCTGGGTGCACTGGTCATCCAGAATTACAAGAATAACACATCAGGGCAAATTGTGTTTAATGACAACATATTCTATGTTGAGATTAGTAAGGGTGACATGTACAAAGGGAATATTTTTTCATATAATGAACAAATAGCATTTAAGTAAGTGACATTTAGTAGTTAATAAAATTAAAGTAATTTTAGAATACGTGAAATGAGGCCCTATGGAATATTTGTCTTTTAAATGTTCTGAAAAACAACAATAAAGAACCGATGGTTAATACATGTAAGCTGCCCTTATAAATATTGGTTTTGATAAACAATGTATAAGCATTATGGATAAAAATATACTTAACAAAACTGATTTAAAACAAAGCAGTTCGATACAAAAATTTTAGACACCAAACCATTGACACAATCTTATTAATTAAATTTAAGGCATTAATATGTGTAAAAATAATATATTATCTTGATTTATAGCTTAATGATTTTTTATAAAAATATACTCAAGACTAAACCAAGGCTATGGTTGATAACTTATTGTTTACTTATATCTCAAATGATCTAGTGCAAAAAAATACTTATAAATTCCCCATAGCTAACCAATTTGATAGGAATGTTATCAAAGAGAATAGTTATTCACCTTAATGGGTACACGGACTGCATTTCAAGGTCAATTTATCTAGTTTTCCGGTGACGTGGAGGTTGGGTCTTGAATCCCGGATGGATGTGCTGAAATTGTGTTTTTTACTAAATTTTTTTCATGTTCCTTCCAAACAAATGCACATTTCCTCTAAATTTTACGGTCTACCTTTCTAACCATAATAAGTTTTACAATTAAATGCGTTTAGCCCATCCAGTAAAAAAAAGGACATTTAGAGTATAATAACACAGTTTCATTTTTAAGGGTGAAATTAAATACTAAGTAACTTTTAACTAATTCTCAATCAGAAAAACTTAGGCCTAGCAAGTTGAAGAATTTTCCTCTATGATGTATTTTCTCCTAGATGATTTCATGCACCATATGTTATTGCATGAGAAGCTGTAGTTCTGAAGTGATACATTTCAAGATGTACCAGTGTGGGAAGCATCGTGTTTCAGTTCAATAATTAATTAATGTTTCTCTACCAGTTCATAGCTGATAACTCTCGAAATGACATGGTATTGAAATGGTGTGCGTCATTTCATTAGTGCTACATTTCGAAATTTCACAAAACAAAAATAATTGATAATTCTGAAGTAATTTATCTCACATTGATAAGAATACGTGAAAGATAGGACTTGATGTAATATTGAACCAGATAGAGCTTGAAATGTGCGATGGAATGGATACATAGTGTATGCAAAGTAAGGATGGTTTTGAATCTTTACTGATTTTAATTAGAGAAACTTGTGTATTACGAAGCAATTTTAGTAGTCTCAAGTGCTTAAAAAATTGTATTTAAGCCAGGGGCTTGGTATATATCTTTCCACTGAATTGCGTTTATATAGGACGCACCTTTACGGAGATTAAATACATAGATTAAACCAAAGCTATAAAGCTTTGATGTCTCACATTCGTCGAACCGATGATACCAAGCAGATGGTTATATGTTCTGTTCGAGTGCTCTTTCCACTCAAACTCGAGAACAGAGTTG
The DNA here is from genome assembly GCA_902151455.1 of Timema bartmani. Classification (NCBI taxonomy): domain Eukaryota; kingdom Metazoa; phylum Arthropoda; class Insecta; order Phasmatodea; family Timematidae; genus Timema; species Timema bartmani. The sequence continues at coordinate 97,241 of CABFWB010001019.1, read as the reverse complement.
GAGGGAGATCGCTTCGAGTCAAACAATCGATTTAAAAAAAACATATAAAATCGATGTATCACCGAGACATGACAAGAGAGAATCTAACACGACGCGATGGTTCCTAACCAATCCATATGTACTGACAAATAAAAGTTATTATATTCGGCGTGGTTTTTAAGTGTCTGCTGGTGGTGAGCAATGAATGTGCAAATTTTTTTTGTGAAAGCGACTGTCCCTTATAGATTCATATATTTAGATGTTCCGGTTTTATTCTATTATTCTCTTCATACAAAAGTATCTTTCTTTAAACACTTATTATAATCAATCCAAGTGTCACAGATGCAATTGAATGGATTCATTTCTATTGAAATCATATAATTGGTTTTAATGTAGCTGTCAATTATTTTTATTAAAACGATGCTATCTCGTTCGACAAATAGTTCGGAGTACACAAACTATAGAAACCTTTTCCATCATAAATTTTAGTTTTACAGTATTATGTAACGTATAATACATTATACATTATGAATCGATTTTCATAGACTCCAATAAATTGTCCGACTTTAATCCTACACAAATTTATATAATAAAGAAGTAATCATTTTAATTTTACATAAGGTTTCCTTTTTCATTACATTAAATTATTTTCATGTTTTTTTTTCTTTCCTAAAACGTTGAGTCTGTTTGAAACTCTCTTAGTAAATTCAGAGCTAAAGCTATAGGTTGTAATGTTAACATTATTGCTATATTTGAAGGTTTTTACTTTTTGTTTGAGAGAGAGTATTGAAATTACAACATTTTTGGGCCTTGTAACTATGGTAGATATTGACATTACCCCCCTCCCCTCCCCCCGAACTCAAAGAACTTGGTTTTACATAATATGTCTGTGAACCTCTGTCTGTCTGTCCCTAGCCACAGTCTTGAGATGGATTGATGTATAATGTTAAACTTGATAACTAAATGCTAACAATATCTTAGAATTTCTATTTTTATTTTGAACCTTCCATGAGTGATTTTTTTTTGAATTCCAGATTTTTTGAAAATAGCTTAATTGTTTAAAAAGTTATAGCTAAGCGTGTTTGAACTTCCAAATAAAACTATTTACTTGGTTTTTGGGTAAAAATTAGTTGAAGTGTAGTTTGCTGATGAGTGATTTTGGAAATTTTGAAATATATTGAAAGTAACTCTAGTGATTTTGTTTAAAATTAATTCAGGGGAGCGTTTGACATAACAAATAAAACTGTATATTTGTAATTTTTAAGGATAAATTTGTTTATGGGTAGTTAATTTACTATTGTTTTTAAAAACTTGATTATTTTTTAAAAAAATTGCTCCAGAAATTTAGCTCAAAATGGGAATCTGTTAAATTTCTTATAAACAATTATATTTATTTGTTGTTCTAAAAAAACTGACTGATTTTGGTAAAATTTGAATTAAAAAAATAGCTTTAACAATGTTGTTTAAAATTGATATCAAGAGACTATTAATTTTACATGATAATTAACAACCTTTGTTTCATTTTCTAAAATAAATTAAATTAAGGGTAATTTCCTTCCGACAAATTTAAGAAAATTTGAAAATTCATAAGTGGCCTTTATTTCAAAATGGGGATCTGGGAATAGTTTTTAATGATAAATAAGAAAACGTTTTTATTTTTACAAATACAAAATATTTTTATGGCAGTTTACAAATAAGTTATATTTGAAAATTTGGGAATAGTTAAAATATTAGAGCTATTTGATTTAAAATCTATATATAAATTATGCTTATCGGAATTAACAACATTGTGTTTGCTTTTATGAGGAACATTTAATTAATGTTAATTTACTGAAATCATATTTTTGAAATTTTTTTTCCAGGCTATACACAATATTATAAAGTTTGCGCGATTGTGTTGTAACATTTATTTTTTATAAACATGTTAATAATTGTATAACCTTTCAATACGTACGGTACAGTACTCGTAAACCATACTCTAGTAAATAAAATACTTGTACAAAATGTTGACCTTTGGCTCTTGCAGTGAGAAGGTTTATCTGTTTACCCTCTGATGATTTGACGTATTACCTGCGGTATGTTCAGCATTCAACTGGTATATTAGTTATCATCCTTTTTTCTTTCTTTGCTGAAATCCGGGGGTCCACGAGGTTCATCCAGGGAATCCACGAGGCTAACCCAGGGGGTCTATGAGGTTCATCCAGGGAAGCCACGAGGTTCATCCAGGGGGTCCACGAGGTTCAGTCAAGGGGACCACGAGGTTCATCCAGGGAATCCACGAGGTTCACCCAGGGGGTCCACAAGGTTCAGTCAAGGGGTCCACGAGGTTCATCCAGGGGGTCCATGAGGTTCATCCAGGGGGTCCACAAGGTTCACCCAGGGGGTCCATGAGGTTCATCCAGGGGGTCCACAAGGTTCACCCAGGGGGTCCACGAGGTTCAGTCAAGGGGTCCACGAGGTTCATCCAGGGAATCCACGAGGCTAACCCAGGGGGTCCACGAGGTTCATCCAGGGGGTCCACGAGGTTCACCCATGTGTTTATAGGATGCCATTTTGTAATTTGAAGGAAGGTGTGGACAGTTGAAACTAGACCTATTGTTTCTAGTGTATTGAATATACATTACTATTTATTGTATTTTTAATTAAAAATGTTAACCTATATTAAAATAGTTTTTTATATTAATTCAAACATATTTAAAATTCCGATTAAATTCCTCAAAATTATTTAAAATGGATTTCAATTAATTTTAGTCTTGTCTTTTCTTTAGCGTGATCTTAGTTTTTTAAAACTTCATTTTAATTTTTTAAAGTTTTTTGAAATTCATTGTTTTGAACCACTTCCACAACGATCCCAGTAAATATAAATTAACTTTAAAAACGAAAGAAAAAAAAGTTCAAACGTATATTTTATGAAAAATAAATTTGTACAGGCCATTATAATAGTCTTTAATCCGAATCAATCCCGTTGTTTACAATGCTTACGACAACAAAGCGTTGACACCAACTATCAGATAGTACCGGGTAGTATTACCAATCGCAGCCGTGGTAGTTCCCAGGCACGCTACGTCATCCACGCCCATCAAACATTATTAACAGCGAGTCCAGACCCGATTGAATGTGTTTATACGCGCGTTATGCCATATTTTTTTTGTATGTGTGTATATTTAGTTTGTTATTATGAACGGGAGGCCACAGAGTGCGAGATACCGAACACGTGACGGGCGTATTGTGGTGACAGGGCGGGGCGGGGGGGTGAGTCGGAGGGAGTACTATGGGAATCTATCAAAGCACACCTCCATAAACCCTAATCCAATTATGTAAATATTGCGTCTGCTATTGTGGTCTCGTTGACGCGCCATACTGGACCCATTAACAGATTCTCTGTTCGTCCAAACTGTCCACCTCAATTCTCCTTCATCCCCATCCTCCTTCATCACGTCCTTTATCGCAAACACTTTACAGAAGAGGGCGTGGCTAGCGTAGCCTCCCTCTTTCCCTCTACCGATCTGTTTCAAAACTATGTACACTTGTGTAATTATTAATTCCGTTTACAGTCACATGGAATATAGGGAAGATATTCAGTGGACCTAACTTCACAACACCTAAAGCATAAGGGCTACTTTGACCTTAAGCCGGTCCACACTATTGGCGAATGTGAACTATTGTTTCAGCCAAATATTCGTCCGAATGTTCTCCTACATTCGTCACTCAATTCTGTCATAAAACCTACACCAATATTCGCCTTCTGTGGACCTCACTCGCACACACTTCTCGCGAATATCTACCCCGAATATTCGATCAAATCATTCACTTCAACGGTAGTTGGCATCCAATTCACAATGGATTGCGCGAGTGATGACATCATTGCTGTTGCAAAACCACTCAAAACGTGTTATAGGGTTCTGGGTTTGTACCAAGTTTGGTATAATTCTTAATAAAGCAAACATAAGTTGGCATAGCTATTTTGTGTTAGCAAAACAATTATCAGATTTAAATAAAACTAGTATTTAATCTTACATTAGGCCTACATAGTACACTACAACATACTAATACTCATTTATGTAAACAAATATTTAAAAATTAAGTGTATTGCTACTAACGGCCTAATTTAATTGGTAAGATCATAAACCATATATATAGATGTAAAACTGATATGTTAAAATACTTCAATATTATCAAAGTAGGCCTTTACAAATAAGAATCACCACTAGCGTGGAGAGAGGATGAGAAAACCACAACAATAAATCACTTGTTAAAACCCCCCTCAGTTCACTCAGCCAAGATTCGGAGCCTCCTCGTCAACAACTAACGAGAGCCATCTGCTAATCACGCGCTCGCCAGTCTGGCCACCCAGTCGCTTGCGCGCTCGCTCGCACGCTAGTCGGTCTGGCCGAACCCTGAAGTGTAGTACGGGAGCGTTTCGAATGTTCGCAGAGACTCCAATGGCGAACATTCGGTTCCTTTGATTCGTGTTGAGAGACCGCTCTCCCAAGGCGAAAACCCTCCAATACCGAATATTCGACTGAACATTCGCCATTTGTGTACCTCCCACAGTATTCGAACAGTCACCCGATACACGAACATTCGTTGGTATTCGTAAGTAGTGTGGGACCGGCTTTAGCTGTTATAAAAATGGACCCAATGAAGGAAGTTTCCTTGTGAAACTAGGTCTGACGCGGCTTAGCTCTAGTGACTTTAGATCTTTTTGGATTATACCCCGATTTTCTTAGGAATGAACATTTATCTGACTGCTAGAAAAAGTTACTAGATATATGTTTACGTAGTCCGACACTTTAGCTTAATCGGTAGTGAATCTTTCCTACTGAATTGAGGGTCCTTTGTTCGATTCCCGGTAGGGCTGAAAAATATATCATTGGTGAAATGTTGATTTTCCCCTTTTCACAGTGATGAATAATTAACAGCTGGGGTCTGTCTGTTTTGTCTGTTCTAGATTAAAGTTAGTTTATAAGTCGTGTGCTGATATAATCAGTCGGTTCAGAAAGTGCACGTTAAATACCTCAAATAATAAAATAAATCTTCATATTAATAAGTTATTTTGCAACTGACTTTTGATAAAATTATCAATAGTTACAATATAACACTATGTATAAATTCCGGTTCTGGCTGCTTAAAAATAACTGTCAATTTCTGTTATATGTTCTGGTTCCAGTTCCGGTTCGACTCTTTGTTTTTTTAACTAACTTTTATGCACCCACGCTCTTTAATTTGTCATAGACTTCCTGTATTTCTTTCGTTAGTTTTAAGTGTGTACTTCCGTTTATGAAACAAAATACCTCTTTATAACCAACAATGTGCCAAGAGGCTGAGCATTCATATTAGCTAAATAATAGAACATCCTTATACAAAGTTACCATCACCGCCGAACCGTGGAGTCTGCTGAGACTTGTCAACTAGAGTATGGGCTCCCCAGGTTTATATCTACATTAATCTACTTCAACTAAACTTAAGGAAAATCTCCCGGCACTTTCCATTTTCAGTATCTTAATATCAACCCTTGGCATCCACTCTTTCACAAATTTATGTCAAGAACCTTTACGTCTACTCTTGTCAGTCTATTAATGTCCACCTTAACCAGGTTCCTTAGCTCCTATACTGGCCAAATACTGCAATCTTGAAATAAGGTGTATTTATTATTATCATAATAATTTGAGGTTCATACAAGTACATAACCTACAAGTATAATCTCTAAGAGAACACCAAAATATGAACATCCAGACCCAGTATCAGGCTTGTAAGTGTATATGAAATGGTACGCCCACACATACAAATCAAATATCCAATTTAATGGGTTCGTTCAAGCCACAATGAGCATTACAATTAGAAACATCTCCCACCCTAAGCGAGCTTTAGTGTACCTAGCCATGGATCACTCGCCCCCAAACTCCTAACAGTGCACCTAGCCATCGATCAATCGCCCCTCAACTCCTAACAGTGCACCTAACTATGAGTCAGTCCACCCTAGCTACCTTATAGTGCACCTAGCCATGGATCAGTCGCCCCTCAACTCCTTATAGTGCACCTAGCCATGGATCAGTCGCCCCTAAACTCCTTACAGTGCACCTAGCCATGAGTCAGTCCACCCTAATTACCTTACAGCGCACCTAGCCATGAGTCAGTCCACCCTAACCACCTTTATAGTTCACCTAGACATGGATAAGTCGCCCCTCAACTCCTAACAATGCACCTAGCCATCATGAGTAAGTCCATCTTAACAACCTTTCAGTGCACCTAGCCATGAGTCAGTCCACCTAGACATGGATCAGTCGCCCCTAACCTCCTAACAGTGCACCTAGCCATGAGTCAGTCCACCCTAACAACCTTCCAGTGCACCTAGCCATGAGTCAGTCCACCCTAACAACCTTACAGTGCACCTAGACATGGATCAGTCGCCCCTAACCTCCTAACAGTGCACCTAGCCATGAGCCAATCCATCCTAACCACCTTCCAGTGCACCTAGCCACGAGTCAGTCCACCCTAGCCACCTTCCAGTGAACCTAGCCACGAGTCACTCTATGGTCCTGAGCTGTTCCCACCAGCCAGAGGTTGTTTAGGTGGCACTAAGCCAAACGTTTCAGTATTATTTAGTTATCATTTCAATACGACTTGGGCACAGACAAGGTCTACACCTTGTCTTTGGACTAAGGGAATCTTCACAGGGTTGTTAATAATAAATAACAATAAACATACATTACTTTTTACTAATGTACGCTTTAGTCCCAGTCTAATTACTAATTTTGATGAAATCTAGTAACTAAGAACTTCGTCAACTTCCCAACAAGCTGAATTTAATAGTTTTTTTAAACGTTTGCTTTCGTCAGGAATAAAATTGAGGACCTTTAATCAGGTAGGTGCTCTACTGACTGAGCTGGCACTCGTTGTTCCGTTGGATTGCCAATTGCCAGTGTTGTTATTTACTGCAGCGTGTTTTGCTACTCTCTCGGATACACACATTTAATTACACTAATGGGCTAGGGATGAAAAATATAATTAGAGGAAATGTATCATAATTTGCGTAGATGGAGGATGGGAAACTATTTAGGAATTAAACACCCAAAATACACCTGGCCAATATTTGAACCTAAGCCATCGCATAACAGGCAACCCAGACTATAAGAACTCGACGTACAGTCAATCCGTGAGCCCCCATTGATGCCGGTGTTCTATTTGGAGGCCGACCAGAGCACACGCACGACAAGATGAGGCCTTAGTAAAGGAGGCAAACAGCTCCACTTCCAGACACTGCCCTTTGTCACACCCAGCCAGGGACATCACCCCTCACTCTGCCGAGTATCACGCACAATAAACACGCACAATATGTCTGTTGTAAGGGTTTTCATTGTGTCTTCACCCCGCCCCCCCCCCTATCAGCTCTTGTCTTCCTCTCAATTCTCCGAACCCTCACACACTTCTTACACTCAATTCCGCCACTTACAACCAAGTCTTCATGTGGAAAAACCTTGAGATATACTTAGGAGGGGAGGGAATCACAAGAAGATGAACTTCAAGGTCACGGCGGCTCACAAAATAAACAATAATTGTTCAAACCAAATAGATTTGAAAATAATGATGCTATTCAATATGTCTCTTTATTTTAGTTAAAACAAACTTATAAACTCAAACAGCTCTAAATAGCCAAAGCTATTATTTATGCTTTTAGTGGGAATTACTCCATCTAGATATCATATTCTGAAAATTGAAAAATGACACCTTGACACGGGAATCGAACCCGGGATTCCCGTGTCTAGGTGTCATTTTTAAATTTTCAGAATTAAACAGATCTATTTAAAAACAATTAAAAACATTAATTAGTGTAATTTATGAAAACAAGCATCTGTGATAGCATGGTCTAAGGCGTCATCCTTGAAATAGACTGAATTACCAGTGACGGGGAGATTGGGGTTCCAATCCCAGTCGTATGTATTGAGGGTGATTTTCCCTAAAGTTTGGTTTCCCATTCTCCCTACACGGTAATTTGGGTTGATTTCCTCTAAATCCATTCTCCTCATCCCTTTCTTATCAATATAAATATTTGTCGGCCTATACCCCATACTCGTAGTGAGTAGTAATGCACTTTTTTTTTTACAAAAATGTCATTATAAAAATAGACTTTGATTATTTAATTTCTGGTAATGTGACTGTGAGTGCGATTGTTACCTAAATCGAACAAACACTCCTCCCTTCCTCCCCAAAAAACCGGTAAAACTGCCACAGGTTCGACCCTGGGATAGTTGACGTAGAACTATATAAATGTACATCTGCTTGAAACAATAGATTAAAGTTTTAGATTCAAAATCAAATCAAAAATATTTATTAATGAATCATGAAACGTTTTAAAAATGTCAGTAAAGTTTCTCCAACAATTAAAAGGAAAAACTTATTTTAAAGACATGTTTCAATAATATGAACTTTGTCATATAAAAGAAAATATTCTTTTCATCCTGTACAATTACATTTTTAAGGGCTTTGAATATAGTTTAATCTTTCAGCACTCGCAATTTTCTTTGATATAGCCTTATATCATGTTCTTTATGTTAATGTTTCATAAAATATATTACATTATAAACTATCTTTGATAGATCGTCAAAGCTACATCGTATTTCTTCTATCAAATAACTTTTGACAATGTAATACCATCCTAGGACAGTTCTCGTCTCATCAACCACTTACAATAATAATTATCTAGTCCTTGGACATGGACTAATCGGGCACAATACAGTGGCTTTCTCTGCAGCACGTCTTACCGTCCATCTGAAATATACGAGTTTTAACCACGCCACTGGAATAATAATGAGTAAGGTGAAATATAGAGGAAATGTAGCGGCATTGGCCTGAAGGAACACTAGGGAACCATTAAAGCCATATTTTCCCTTTCAAGCTAAACAAAACTGGTCTTTGTTTTAATCTAAATGTAGAGATTTTTTACCAAACAAAAACTGTTTTTGCTTTTATTGACAGTAATTGCGTGGGAATGATTATTTTGTCTATATCAAACATGACTTTTATGTTTACTGATAGCAAACATTCTGAAACTTGAAAATATTGTCAAATCGGTTCTTGGTGCGGGTTCACTAGTGTCATCAATGCTTAAACATGTTGCCTAAAAATACCAGCTCTAGCTGTTAAGAGCGTTCATCTAAGCAAGCCCAACTCAGCTCCCGGCTCGTTTGTGTGTGTGCGCGCGAGGTATGGGAGTAAAAGGGAAAATAAGACCTACATTATGCAAGAAATGTGTGCAGTGCATTCGTATTTGCATCATTACTCGAAATTTTCCGCGGTGATGATGGGGGACAAAGCAATACAGTTTCTTGTTAATAACTACAGTACCTCCATATTATGACAGAATGAAGATTTGTGCACAATGCTTATCTGTGAAGACATTCTAAAATGATCAAAAACAACAATTTCAATGCAGTTTATATCCAAATATCATTAAATATCTCAACAATGTTCAGTTTTAGGAACGTATATTAATTCTTTATATCCATTAATGTTTAATTAGAAATATCCACGGGCAATAGTGTTCGTGTAAAATTACTATTTCTAGCCGACTGCATCACAGAGTTGATTGGTATGTGACGCAGCCTCTTAAGAACCTTAATTATCGATTAAATTAAATAAATGCCATGGCTAAGGTGAGAATAAAGCTGGTTTATTACACTAAGTGTGTCACCAGCCACCATACTAATCAAGAACGTAGCTTTGTTTTAGTAAGAATAATTGTTAATGGCTTTTAGAGGTGATAGGTTGGGTGGGGCCAGAACCAGGTGTTATTAAGTATTTAGCGAGAGCAAACAATGTTTTAAAATACGAAGTATTTAAGCATTAGTGTAGCGTTATAATTCTAAAGTTTGGTACTATATTATTTTACAGTAGAACCATATTTCATTCATATTTATTTTATATGTATTTGTTATAGTCCGTTTCTAGTTTTCCTGGACGTTAATATATCTTTGCAAAGAAGGCGGATTTATAATTTTACATTATTTAGTACCCAACTTTACACAGAACAACGTAAACATGTACAATTGTTAAATTATGAGTTGCGCGTATGAAGAGAAATATGAAGACTTGATAGTAATGAAACGTTGGTTTAATATCTATCAATTCATAGGAATGGATCTGTTACAACATATTGCTAGTTTAAGTTTTAGTTCATCCATGTCGATTTCTCGTTCCAAATTTCACATAAAGGGTATAGTAGATGATATAAGCCATACATGTGCCAGATTTATTTTCATATGGGTCATTATGATAAATTGATGACCCCTTATCTCCCTTTCACATAGAGATACATGTAGACAACTTATCTGTATTGGTCTATAGTACTCTAGTCGAGGCGTGGCCTCCTCAGATTATATCAGGTTCCAATACTTTAGTCAAGGCATGGCCTCAGAGATATAGGTCTCCAGTGCTCTAGTCAAAACAAGGTTTCCTCAGAGAGATAGATAGGTCTCCAGTGCTCTAGTCAAAGCAACGTTTCCTCAGAGAGATAGGTCTCCAGTGCTCTAGTCAAGCCATGGTGTCCTCAGAGAGATAGGTCTCCAGTGCTCTAGTCAAGCCATGGTGTCCTCACTGTTGTGAAGAAGAAGCGACCGAAATCAATGACAAAACAATGCACTTAATTACGATGAGAATAACAGTACAGATTCTAACCAAATAAATGTGGAAAGTGGTGGTGGCAAAATATCGATTTAATTAAAGAGATAACAGCGCAACTAATAACAACGAGAAGAATGGGACCAATAGTTGTGAACAAACCTATGCGAGAAAGGTGGTAACAAAAATAAAAATAGTGATATGTGGCCAGTGCTTTGAAACAAAATTATTGTAAGAGCTCGCAATATTTGAACAGCACGCGTTGTTACAAAGAAGCACATTCTCGAACCCTTTACAGCCCAGAGTTGTCAAAATGCTCTATACTCTTTACTGAGTAACCCAAAGAAAACGCCACCTAAATCCAATCCGGTTGACCAGAAACTATGTGGACGCGGTTGTGGCGATAGACACAGCCAAATGGAGGACCACCCTTGAATAACCAAGGGATCAAGGTGAACACAATAAAGGAAAACTCTATTTTACAAAAGCCTACCTCAGCTGTTGATCTCGTGGTCACCTTGAGACGCCTTCCTGCCTATAAATATACAGTTCAGTTGGGTAGAGTTTTTGGGTATGGATGGGTCTTGATATTAGAATATTATGGCCCTTGACCTGAAGTCACCAATGTTCGCAAGATATAATGAATGTGGGAGCTAATGTAAATAATTGCGTGGTTCAACGGGGGATACTTTTCCTTTGGGTGTAATGGTCGAATTTCCAGCCGGTCTGAAAGTCTAGAACGCAGTCAAACAAATCCTAAACATACGAAATTAATTAATTTATTGATTCATAATAAGTGGGGAGTGATAAGGGTATGGTCTGGATGGAGGAAGGATGGTCATGAGTAGGAATAATGTTAAAAGGAAGACGGGAAGAACAAACTGGATAGGAGAGGGAGGGAGTGACGTCACTGAACGCTTTGCTTGGGAGAACCGCCTAAGTGCTGTTGCACACGTACCGATTTTATCGGTGTCGGCGCCGGCGCCGATATCATTGTTAGCACCGATACCGGCGTGGGTTGTTGTACACACACCGACACTATCGCCATCGGTGCTTGAGAGGTATAGGCAGTTTTGTGGATGGTGGCGAGCAAAAAACATGTCTCCCATGTGGAATAGGAGGTTTCTTTCGTTGTGTTTGCTTCATCTCTCGGAGGAGGCAACGTCGTAACCGGAGAGGAAGAGAATTTTGGGTGCATCCTATAGTAGCTGCAAGGAATCTTAGCACTTACCAACTTTTATTTGCTCCTTTCTGTCTAGTTGTAAGAAATTTGGCTCTAATAAGGAATACACTTCAAGCCAAAGTTTGTTTTTCATCTCCCTGTCCTTGAATTCCTCCCTTGTTTTATTCCCATAAACACGCTCTGCTCTCCACTAACTCAATTAAGGTCACTATGTCATACTTGAATTTACTAGACTTTTTACTCAAAAGTAGAACGGAGGAAACAAACACGCAAGCACCTAACCTCACCAAAGACAAAACCTAACAATCCTGCCAAATTTAAATTTTCTACCTCATTTAAAAAGTTTTATTCCTAATCATAGCTACCTCCCCCTATTCCCATAACTCCATATTGAAATCTCCCGGTTTGAGATGTTTCTGGTTATATGGGCCAATCCCTTTACCTTTCTACAAAATTTGAGTTTTACAGCTCATCTGGAAATTGATTTTATTTCCCGGACAGATCTATTTTCATCTAAATATATATAGCATGAAATAAAAATATACAGATAATGTAACTAAATAAAGCCACCAGTTTCTCTTCCTTCTTTGCCCTGACTTATATATAGGCTATATTTTTAGACCTACATATAAATATTGAAGCCAAACGCAAGGCTAGTATAAGAATTTTGCTAGATTTAACACAAATGTGGAAACACTCTATATTATACCTTTCACATTCCTTTAACTTATAATAAGTATGTGGATACCTGGACGAGTTAAAAATTGTAAAACCCACAAATCTTCTAAATACTTTTTTAAAACTATTTCCTACTCTCCGTCCACGCAGATGCGGCCGCATTTTTTCTGACTCATACTATCTTCATTCAATCCCCAACAATATTGTGATTTTTAAATTCATAAAATAAGATTTCCCTCCTATAAGTGATTAAGAAAATTATTCTAAGATTTGAAATGTGAAGTTTGCTTTCAGTGCCCTACGCCCAGTTAGATGTAATTTATTCACTTTTCAGGGAAATAACTCTTCGCTCCGCCCCACAAATATGTGCTCTAAATATACACGGTTCTTTTAAACTGCTCTACACGATTCTTTTGAAAAAGTTTCATCAGTTTGCAGAGTTTTCTTGGTATATTGTACACGAGATAGAAAAAAGAAACAACAAACTTATTTTTTTCTGCTTTTAAAAGCTACTGCATAAATCATATCCAAGTTTGAAGTTAGTTATAAACTACGAGCTACATAGTGAATTATGGTAATATTACATTCCTCCCTCCTTTTACCATTTATGACACTTTTTTTATACCCCTTTTCTACTGGAACGTGCAAGAATTAATGTTTCTTGGTGTACTTTGATATATTGTAGTCACCCTCAACTTAGGAAAACTAGAGTAGGTTTTCAATGAATGCTAATTTGTTAAAATGTGGCTTACGTATGATCCCACAGAGTTTTTTTTTGTTGACATAACATATCATATGAGTTTGTTATTTAATACACACACACACACCCCATTTTATTTTTAAATTTAAGTTTGGATCACAACCAAAATATACTTAAAATTAAAGCTTTATTCGGCAAATATTAGAAATAGCTAAAATAGTTTATAGCAATAAAATTAGTTTAGTATGAAGTTTGTAAAACTTTTGCATATTTTAAACGTGCTAATATAGTTTGCATAAATACTAATAGATTTCTAATTTTTTATAAGTTTCCACAAGTAATAGCATCGATATAGTTTACTGTTTTTAATGGCGTGTTGTTTTACGGTCATTTGGTTATATAATATTAATATTATAAATAATTAATTGAAATATTTATAATAGTAAGATCATCCAAATATTTATAGTAGTAATATTATTAATATATTATTAATGTTAATATAAATTATTAATATTAACAGATATTATTAATATTGTGTATTAATAATGTTAATAAAACAGTGACATTATTTATACTGTTAATATTAATATTATTAATATGTTATTCTGTACACTTTATGTGTGTATAGTTTTACCAAATTTCAGCCCCATACATTAATTACTCCACCTTAACAATGATACGCAAAAGGCATAAAATAGCAAGTTAGATCCCTTATAACTAGAGAACTGTAATGATTTGAAATGTATTGAATCACATTTTATAACTTATGATTATAGCCCCACACCTGTTAAAAGTGCGCAATACATTTTTATTATCGAATTACCTGAAGTTTTAATCATATTTATACCTGAATTCAGATTCAATCCAGATACTCTAATATAATTATCTTCTTTATCGAAGAAAAATTTTGATCATAATTTTATTTTATGGCATCTGCATAATTATATTTACTGTGGAGATGAGGAATGTATACATTAGAGGAAATGTACTCTCTTTTGCGTGTCTTTTGCGTAGTCTAGTTTATTGCGAGAGCGATGCATTATTATTTAATCTATCTTCAAGTTAAAGTTCAGAAACAATACTTTTTTTTTTGTAGATAAACTGACATGTTTCACGAAGATAATTAAAATTAATACAACCGTAATAAAAGCGATGCAAACAATGGAGCGTATTTATTATAAGGCGTAGCGCGTCTTAACGCTCAACCAATAGCCGTGCTTGCTATCAATCCCTTGGTTTTATCAATGCCAAGAAGTTGAGATGCCCGGGATTGAGGACTAATAACTAATTTATTCGTGTCGAAAGTTAATTACGAATGTACTTATACACCGCATTGCCCCAAAGAGATGTCATACTTGTCGGTACATCTCATTCTTTATTATAAAATCAACATAATACAACAAACCTTCACAAAGTACAGTGTGGAGCCAAAACAATTAGACCACTGGTTCTTAACCTGTGGTCCGCGGACCCCAGGGGGGACACGATGTCCTCACAGGGGGTCCGTGAAGGCTTGAAGAAATGTTCGTGTAATTTCAGTCTCTCCAGCTAGAATTAAAGACGATTATTATTATTATTATTATTATTATTATTATAAATGTGTGTGGAATCATTGACTTGAAGGAAAGAAGAAAAATATGGGAGCTGAAGGAGGAGGCAGAGGACAGGGCGCATTTGCAGTCTAAGTTCACCGACAAATGAAATGGACCTGTCGTAAGACAGAACACCTAATAATAATGGAATCATTACAATTAAATTATTATAATATAAGTGTGTGCATTGACAGATTAACTTATTTATCCTTTCCCTCCAAATTTGAAGAACCTTCATGATAAACTTTAAATAAATATTTGATGAACTTTAGGGTTTTAATATCTTGGGTTGTCTTGGTGGTCCGCAGCAACAAAATATATTTAAACGGGCTCCGTGGTAAAGAAAAGTTTAAGATCCGCTGAATTAGACGATTAGTTTCAAAGTAAATATTCATTAACTAAATAAAAGCAAACTACATACTACACTTTTTGAAGATAATGTCACTCAGGTGAGGTCCACTGGACGTCAGACAAACCTCAGCATGTTGTCTACAAAATTAGCTGCTAATTTTGGAGGGACGAGGTGGGTTAAGAGGAAGTGTGCCCATATTTGCGCAGACGGGGAGTGTAAAACCATATAGGAAAAGCCACTCTCAGCATTTTTTAATCACCACGTCTTACTACCTGTTTAACTTATATTAATATATTATAACTATTCTAATGGGATAGGGATGGTGGAGAAAGCACTTTATAGGTAACCTACCCGCATTTACGTGGATGTAAAGTAGGAAACCATTTAGGAAAAATTAATCTAGTAGATCTAGCTAGGATCTTATTAATATCATTTAAGTTTTTCTCTTTGTTACCAACTTGAATGAATTGGGGGG
>CABFWB010001019.1:7411-63646 GCA_902151455.1 Timema bartmani | reverse complement strand
ACACACATACACACATACACACATACACACATACACACACACACATTACTGCATAATATGTACTAAACAAAACAAAAACTAAACAACAAAACAAATTAAGCTCGCATGTCACAAGAATATCGCTACGACAAAATCACTAAGAACAACGCATGTAACCGCTCGAGAGATTCGACCTTGACTAACGAAGTACAGAACTGTACGTGTAAACAAAGACGTATGGGTGAGTTGGTGAGGGGGAGGGGGAGGGGCGTGAAAAAGGGTACTGACCACATTCCAACGTTGCCTCCCCTGTTTCAAAAAATAGAACAAAACGGCGCCGCAACTAAAAGTAGGAAAACAATACTGCACAGTAAATTACAACTTACGAAAAGTTTGAATTAACCTAAACAAAATTCGAACCATCCACGATTTTTTAACATTGTTTTAATGTAAAATTCATAGGACTGGGCGAAAAATTCGAATTAAAGACGATTTCGAATTACGGACGTTCGAATTACGGACGTTCGAATTAGTCAGGTTCCACTGTATTTCAGTTTACCACTTATTTTGGTTTTGGGACAATAAACCCAAAAACACATGTTCTCGTTGCAGGATACACTGATAATTAGTTATATGTAATGTCCTGTAAGTTGGTGGCAAAGGTTCAAATTAAAGGGTAATTACAAATTATTTGCACAATGTAAGTAAATATTATGTTACAAATATTCAAAATATTTCACAAAGTCCAGGCATGACAATACTTGACATGTTTAACTTCAATCCGAGCAGAAGTGTTGTAACGAGGAGTTGAGACTGTCTATGCTTGTCTACACGAATGCAACTAAGGGATGGTAAGGGAGGGATAAAAACAACCAACATCTTGAAAAGGTTAATTGAAAGCTCGGGGTATGGGGCTACAAACTAGAAAGAACGAGGGACAAAGATGAAAAGTTGTAGAAGAAAAGACCAAGGAAAGAAGATGGGTGAAGGGGTGAAAAGAGGTAAAAGATATCAACGTAATAAGTGAATGTTGTGGAATATTAGGGACACAACAAAAAAATAGCCTAGAAAAAAAGTTTTTAGCAATATCAACAAAAAAAGAACTTTTTCATCGTCAACATCATTATCATATTCATTAAGTACGGACGGAGAGAAGTTACTTAAATATTGTGTTGAAATTTCGTTCAAAAAATGAAGATAAAGGATGTTTGTAGTTTTACGAACATTGTCATTTGTTTTGTAATGTTCTCTTTAATAAAAACATGTTTTAAGAACAAAGTTTCTAGGTTAATGACTTTCAAGAAAACTTCAACAATGTTTTTAGTTTCAGTGTAAGCAACTCAAGTTTAACTAAATCTAATATTCCAATACTATACCTGCAGGAGCTTATCACAACTACCGCTGAATAGTTATAAAAGGATTTTATCCCATGCAGGAATTCTGGGAAATCTCACTTTGATTTTATTATATTTAGGTATTGGTAAAGATTTAGCTTTCGTGTGTGTGTGTTCGACTGTCGCATTGATATCTATAATATAACTGGATGGACATACACATACACATTGCCCAGGACAAAAGCGTAACGCTCAAGTTTATCGTCTACTACACTGTGGGGTTGGGGACAGATTTAACGGTTTCTTTCAATGTTCTTATGCGAAAAAATGTATCTGATGAATAAAAGTGTTATTGTTCTAAATAGTGAAGTATTATATCACACTTTCCTGAATAAATATTTACATTAAAGGATATAAATTCAGTTTTACAGGTAATACTGTACAAATATGAATAAAATCTTTAACATATTTAAATATGTCGTTATCATCAATGTTTTTTACAGTTTACCAAGACTACACTTATATTTAAAGTTGGCTATTAACTTGTATATTGGTTTAAAAAATCATAGGCTATTATATTGAAAGTTCGATAACTATAACGAATAAGATATCTTAAAACTTGATTACATTTGTTTGAATGACATACTTTGTGTAGAAGTCTTACGTTCAAATGATAATTTAGGTTATAGGCTTATAGGAATTATGGTATCTACTAAATCGTGAATTTAGTAATAATCCCAATCTGTAAGGCTTTATTTCGTACCAGAATACTATCTTATATATATAAATATTTTGGTAGGATAAACGTACATTTAGAACGGAAGTAAAAATTTCCTTCTGTAAGGTCTTTCATCCTAACTAAACACAACTATATATTAGGATTCTGGTACGAATAAAGCCTTAAAACGAGCTTCCTTCAAAAATCATCGTATATATTAGGCTACATCAACTTATTCAGAGAAAAAACTAACAGTTTCGAACTTTTTTATGCTCTTCAAAGCTTTTAATAACATATTTATTTCATTTAACTAATCACACATTGTTGTATCTCATATATTCAATAAAATTAATGAGCGATGTCAAAATGTCACATAGCCTTGTATGGGTGTAATAGAGAAAGAGATACCTAAAAGTTTTTCTCTCTTACATAAAGGTATGCAGACGATAGTTCGAAAATTTCAGCCACAGATGTCCATCCAATTATATTATATAGATCAATGGTCTGTCGTCATGTTTAGGAAATGTGCCTTGGGTAGTAAGGTTAGTCAGAACTCTAGGACACAGGTAGTAAGAAGTGCATAACTCAATCTAAATTGTATTACATGTGTGTGTTTCTTGTCTCGAACCGTCCCTCCACCCCTCCTCCAGGGCGAGCTATTGGGTGGAGATGAGGGAGCGAAGCGGGTGGGTGGGAAATAGCCCCCCTCTCAATAGTACTTTATTCTGCATGCGCAGTATTCGTGTTTATGCCTTGCCTTCATACGCTCAATGTCTAATTCTGGAACATTATATACTATATTTCCCTTCTCCACAATGGAAACGTAATAATACCCCTCCCTTTTTATCTCGATCCTGCATACAGTTTATGACCAAAGGAGTGCTTTATGAGCGGAGGACAGGTGTAATAAGCAATGTAATTACTTTTTGAAACGACTCTGTACCTCAGTCTAAAAAGTTGCTCAAGGAGTTGGAAGGCCACATGATCTTAATATTAATAATAATACGTCATCGTTTTGCCCATAGTTCAACTGTTTTATTTTACACAACTTAACCTAACGTAGAGAAGTGAAATATGTGGAGGGTTTGCTTGCGCATCCCAAGCGAGTGGTGGTACGAGTGCGAGTCTCCCAGTGATGGACGAGTTCCCCACCACAAAGCTCGGTGCCGCTCTAGCGGAGGGAATGGTAACTATCCTACAGCGCTGCGCCAGACAACTGCGCACCCGATAGAAAGTGGTGGGGGGAAAGATCTTTATGTCACTGGCACATTTTTTAACGTGTATATTGACAAACATAATATTATATACAATATATAAAATAATGACCGAATATTATATACAATATATAAAATATATGACCTAATTTCGATATAGATGACATGATGTCTATTCATAAGCTGAGACTATGCGCATAGTAATCACTCATTAAGAAGGTATAAATCCCGCATCGGTATCAGCCTTTTTCAATATCTTTGCTTAAGACAAGGGAATCGTACTTGTTTTTTCAGCATAATGAACATAAATCCTTAAACTTTTGAAACGTCATGATCATATGATCGTCATAGACATGTTTCAAGTTGATATCAATCCTGAAAAGGATGAGAAGGTTAGTGTTATCTCGCAGCATCTGTTTAGGAATCCCAAAAGATGTTTGACAAAGATAAAAACAGACTATAGCCCTACGACCTACCCTTATTCAAATGGGCCTGTATGTTATACTTTCTATCACAAGCAACATCTTTGAAAATGAATAAAGATTTGGGGTTTGACTCGGTTTGTGGAACAATCTCTTCATTATCTGAGTAAGAGAAATAACCCATACCTTCTAGGAGTAAAATAACTCTGGCAAATCGTTGATACGTGGGTTGATAATAACTATTTAGAGTAAAAACTACACCTTCTTGAATCGCAGTCCATTGGGTTTCTCGACCAGACTAATTATGGCGTTTGTAGTGCTTTACCGACTTCATGATCGTTGTCTTGGATGGGTAACGAGTCTGTTTCGAGAGACTATAACGTGCATGGATATATAAACGAGAATCATAACGTGTCATGAAGCAAAGAAAGAGTAGTGGTATGTTGAATAAGATTATCAATAAACTACCGTTCAAAGCACATCCACCCGTCTGCCAGTATTGCGGACAAGGTACCAAGTTGTAAAAACGTTTGAAACGACGGGATCCTGGTGTGAACGAGCTAGACTGCGCTTGTAAGAGAGTACGATATAACCTACTCCAAGGTGAAAGAACTGTCTGGTTGTCATACTGCAGACCGTGAGCTTACCGAGAACTTTTGGAAAATAATATACTCACCCGATTCGAAGTTGAATGAGAAGGCCGTTGCTTGGGCTGTAGCGAGTACGATGAAAGTAAAAGTCAAGATGAGATCTGGCCTTACCATTTGGACGTCGTCAGCGTAAGATTAAACAAACTACTACCACTACTACTACTATTACTACTTAATGAAATAATAATACTAGTGTGAATAATATGACAAATATGCTATGAAATAGACTCGAGACTGGTTTTTGAATCTTAAATAAAATATAAAATGTAATAGATTTAAGGAACTAAATTAAGTGTTTGAATTATGTTAGTTGTAAGAATAGACCTAAAGGAATGAAATGATTTATTACATATTTATACTATTACATGTATGTATGACATTTATGGTGAGGCTCCAGCTGACAAGCACATTGTGCTTAGCTGGACCAAGTTTAGTGAATATAAATATGTACTCCTGATAAAATAAAAAAACTACTACTATTACTACTACTACTACTACTACTACTATTACTACTACTACTACTACTACTATTACTACTACTACTACTACTACTACTACTACTACTACTACTACACTATTTATTCAGGAAACAACATATAAAGCTATTTATTCAAGAAATACCATACCAAGCTATTTAATAAAGAAACACCATACCAAGCTATTTAATAAAGAAACACCATACCAAGCTATTTAATAAAGAAATACCATACCAAGCTATTTAATAAAGAGACACGCCTGTCTTCTATAACTTTAATTTTATATTTTCCCTTTGATTTACTTAAAATACTCTATTCATTTTGTTATCTATTGAAAATAAAGTTATTTTTTAACAATTTGTTTCCTTACTTTCACAACTATATAATAAACATATAATAAACATTTTCTAAATTAAATACATCCTAATGTTAAATTTGATTGTAAGCATATCCTTATATTCCCTTAACTTGTTGTCTAGTTATTTATGGATGTTGGTTCACAAAACAAAGGAATAAGAAAAATAACAAAAAAAAAACAGTAAAATATATTTTGATATTTAACTTACATTTTCCAAACACAATGTTATACCATTACATGACTTGTATCTTACTTGTCTTGGTATGAACACCACACTAAATAACCAATTTCAACTCCAGTAGTTGAATAGCTCGGTGAAAGTACGAGCTTAAACAAAAATATTTAATTTATCTAAACCTCGCTTGGCATTGACCTAGGGCCTTCACTCTGCTATGCCACGGGAAAGGAAAGACTAAATCATTACTGACCTATACGAGCTATGTTGCTTCATTTTAGTTGAACTATTTATGCGATGAGAAGTGCGCAACGAGACAAATGAGATTTGGTGGTAATTAATACAATATTAAATTAACAAGAGCTTGGAATCAAATTACAAAATGTATCATTGATGAGTCATTGATGCTATTATATTATACACGAGCCTCATTATAAAATGATTCCATTATCATAATTTGTTCATGGAAATGTGCTGACAATAAAGTATGTAATTAGAGTAAATATGTTGATTCGCAATTTTATTCCTATTGCTTTAATCTCTATATACTTGTTCAATTTCTGAATAACACTTTCAGTTTGATTGTGAGAGTATTAAATAATTAATGACTAGGAAAGTGTCCACCAATGTATTGGCATACATTTTTATTATAATATGAATTGATGTTAGTGGTTAACTCGGGTGTGGCTGTGCTGTAGTTCTAGTGATTTTTGTTTTAGTAAAAAAAAAAAATGAATTTCTTTTATATGAATAGCTATATTGTTAAAGTTTAAGGTTTATGCTAGAAAAATTATATAGCTGTACATTCATTGTCTAGTATCTATAATAACAATAATATACGGTGTCATATTTGGTTTTGACAATTTTATTTATTTACTGCTTGGATAAGTGATTTTTTATAAATGGTATCAAAGGTAACTAAATGTATTTAAAATAAATGATACGACACAATCACATAAACTTGATAATATTGTGTATTATAGCTTCGAAGATAGGTTCAAAAATAGGTTTTCATCAAACTATCCTTAAGTAAGTTTTCCTCATAAAACAAACACATCGTCTAGTTAATTACAATAAACACTCTTTATATATACATATCAAGCCAAATTGCTCAAATATTTTTAGCAAATTGCAAATTTTCAAACTAAGTTTTTTGTAAGATACTTTAAAATTATTTGAAATTTGTAAAAATACAAAATTGTACAATGAAGATTTTAGGATAAGCAGATGATTTATCTTTGTTGGGCAATAGTAATAAAGATGCAAGAAATGCAGACATTTTATAAGAAGCTTGGAAGGGAAATTTATTCTTATATATCATGAAAAACTATTTCCAGATACCTATTTTGAACTCAATATTTAAGAACAAATAGCCAAAGCTATTATATATGTTTTAGTACAGATTTAGCCGCATCTAGATATATTCTTAAAAATTGAAAATGACACCTGGACATGAGAATCGAACCCGGACCCTTTGGCAGAGTTTGTTATGAACGTGCAGAAATATCTGTCTTAAAATATGAGTGAAGAATGGCCCTGGGCACGGGACGATTCCTGAATAGCTCAGTGGTTAGATCATTGGCGTATTGAGACAAAGGCTCCGGTGTCGATTCCCGTGTCCAGGTGTCATTTTTCAATTTCCAGTCAATATTCAAGGCCAATATCGAAAAAAAAAACTTTCTATAATTTGTTGTAACTAAACTATCCTTAAACTAATTTATTTTTGAAACATAAAGATACATTAGTATTGATCCACCAACAGTAGTTTTGAATAGAAATGTTACAGTTATTTAAAAAAATTTTTTTTTTACAAAAATATGTCATTAGTGAACTAATTTTTTTTAGAAAAAAAATAAAATATATGTATATAAACAATTATTTATAATGTAGAAAACTTAACTTATATCCATTTTGAACCTAATCATTAAAGACCGTTCCACTTTTATATTGCATTACTGGTCTTATAGAGCGCGCAGTTGCCACACCTAATTGCGTGAAACAGATTGACAAATTTTCATATTCCAAACTTATCAAGTTACACAAAGTTTAAACACTTCATGGCAATACATTTGAAGTTTGGTTTCTGTCAATTATGTTTTTTTGTGTTTACTATTATATCAAACCCGCTTCACATAATCCCATGTGATGAGGTTTGAATTCTGGCATGTCGAGCTGAAGATGGTTTTTACAGGTGAGTTAAGTTAACGTGTTTTCCCATCTTATGTATATGCGAATGTGTGTGCACTTTATTAAACAATTACCTAACTCATCCATACCTAACTAGGTTGTTTATAATAGCTTATATCCTTAGTTTTTCGATAACAATCATGATTAAATCACCAAACACAATGTAAGCCGACACCAAAATAATAACGGAAATTTTAATCACAACTTGTGAATGTGTGGAATGCCAGGTTTCCACCGTGGTTCGGATTCCACGTTAAACTGTAGGTCCTCTATTTTATCACACAATCCCTACCATTGCACATTAGCGGAAGTGCGTATAACCCGAACGGCTAGTAAGACTACGTGCTAATAATAATACGTAATAATAATAATAATAATAATAATAATAATAATAATAATAATAATAATAATAATAATAATAATAATAATAATAATCAATCAATCAATCAATCAATCAATCAATCAATCTTTATTTAGTATTTAAAGGAAAATTACATAATTGATTTTTTGATACAATCCCGAAGTACCTAAAGGTACATCTTCAGGTCTTGTAGTTAGATAATACAAAAAAACATAAAAATAATAATAATAAAAATATTTAAAAACAAAACAAAAAGTTTTACACATATCATAACATTTCCTCTAAAAAATATTTACATAGCTGTTTGAAGCATGCCTTGAAGTATCCAGTCTTTAATTTTACTCTTCGCTATGTTTACATTAGGGATTTCTCGGAGTGTTGGTGGTAGCAAATTAAACAATTTGGGGATGGTACATCTCAGTTCCTGTTTACCATAATAATTAGAGTATTTGCCGATTGTATACACTTCTTTGTTAGAAATTGAGCGGGTGTTAAGGGAATGGGTTTTTATTTGCTTGTATTTATCGGAATGGTAATATCCTATAAAGAGGCTGTACTCATATAATTGGTAAAGAAGTAGAATTTTATGTTGAATGTATGTCTGTTTGTTAGCATTTTTGGTACCAAATATAATTTTCAGAATCTTTTCTTGTAAATGTGAAATTTTGACTGTGTAACATTCTGTCGTTCCTCCCCAGATGGATATGCCATAAGATATTATTGACTGAACTAATGATTTATATATTATTACTATCGTTTTGATATCCAAGTACATTCTAAGATGGTAAAAAACATATGTCAATCCTTTTAGTTTGTTCTCAAGTTTTTGTATGTGCCTGTCCCATTTATGATGTTTGTCAATTATTAGTCCAAGGTAAGTATGACTGTTGCATCCAGTTTTTCGATACAGTCACAACATGTTTGTGTCCGGTTATGTAAACAATTATAGCTGTGATGCGTAATAGTGACTCTTGTATGGTGCATTTTAGGAGAACAGATATGTATAACTTTAGTTTTATTTGCATTTATTACTAATAATAATAATAATAATAATAATATTAATAATAATATTAATAATAATAATATTAATAATAATAATATTAATAATAATAATATTATTAATAATATTATTAATAATAATAATAGCTCAAGACTGGTAGACAGATTTATTAGGTGCGTTTCAACAATTGTGCTTTGCCTTTCCAAGAGGGCATTAGTTCAATTCCCGACTGTTATTAGCAGGGGGATTCATTAGTGATAATCTCAGCAGGCCTATATTTATAATTACACGTAGTGCTAAGCCTGACGCCGGTGTTTTGACTATTAGATATTTATCCTAATTTAAATAAAAAAAGAGCAGTGAGAGGTTTTGAGAGTAAATGCAACGGTATTTGCCTGGCACTATGAAAAAAATCACTTGATTAAAACCAAATCCAGTGATTTTTTTTTATTTGATGTATTTTTTTGAACTTTTCGAACACACTGATTATATTAACACACACACTAGCCTGTTCTTAAGAAAAACACAGCATTCAGTCCCCAATATAATTTACCAAAAATAGCCCTTCGATCATGTCTGGAATGGAACCCGGGACCCCTAGCTCAGTTGGGACACTCGCTACTGACTGTGGTAACCCTGAACTATCGGTGACAAAGTGTAATGAGAGTTATAAACGTCTCGAGCCGATAGACTACCACTGTGGGTAGCTGAGTTCTTCTCCCGAAAGTACAGTATAATATATTATAGTATCAAAAATAATGGTTGCTGCATATTTTCATGTATTTAAAATAGTCTACCGGCAATTACAACAAAATCCAGCCTATTGAGCTACACCAACAAAGAAGTGTATTGGTGTACCAATGAATGTAACATTGACTAAACATTGTACGTGCAGCCAATATTATCAATTTTTATGTGAATAGAATGAGCTGACATAAATATTCAGTGTTCAACGCTACAACTGTGTTCTTCAATACTGGGCAATGTAGATAGTATTTCCCGTTTTGCAGTTTTAAAACGCCCCCACACATAAATGGGAGGTGATAATGGCCCATAGTTTTTTTTTCTTCAAAAGTAAATTTGAACTCTTTTTATAATTTATTTCATATAATATATCCGTGTATGATCAAAGAAAAAAAAGTTTTTAACTAGACAACTTTTTTATGTTTTACTTTAAATATTTCAATAGGTATAGTGTGGTTTAAGAAACAACAGCTCATTGCCCACCTCGTAGTTCAGGGGGAACTTACAACACTTTATTCAAACTAATAGGAGCAATATTACTATATAATATTAACTATATTGTGTCGTGGGTGAAAGTATGTAGGATATACTATAATTATTATATACTTCAGTGTGTATATAATGTAAAGATATCTCGTGCGCAAACTAATGAGGCACGTTTGAATAATATTAGAATACTCCCATTTATCATGTAAAGCTAACACAAATATTAATTTTCAATTTATTTTAGGCTATATTAAACTTCCCGCCTTTTTGTTTTATATACGGAAGTGATACTGAGATACAAATATGTCATTTTGTTAAAGAAATAAAAATAAAATTATATATAGTGATGTTGTAAAGACTATTAGACGATGCCCTCGGTTCAAATCGAGTTAACATCTAACTACATAATATTATTCCTGCAGTTTTGGATGGGTATTAATACTGATAACATAATTACATTGGTCTTCAACAAGTAATGGGAGTTAGATGTAAATGCGGCTAGATGGATTGCCTCACTCCAGTGTATCTGAGAATATTGGCATGTTTTGTTGTGTTCCAGGGATGTGGCAACGTAAGCAGCTTAATACGAGCTGACAAGTTATTGACTAAAGGTCACATGACGGAATACATCAACGCCATATATGAATATTTAAAGTAGTGTTGGTACAGTACAGTGATACCTGAAAGTCTGTTCACATCGGTGTTTATTCGATGTTTTGTAATCCGATGGGAAAATGTCGGAAAAATCGTTTTGGTTTTCATCTTTTTAAGATTAGAGTAGACTATGTGTAGAAAAATTTAAACTAATATTTACTAGATATTAGATTATTATTATAATCCATTTTACTCTTCCATAATACAATTAATTAATGTAATTGAGTGCACTACTTGTTAATGTTGTGTGCAACTAGATGTTTATAAATTGAAACGGTTGTACGAGTTTTCTACTAAGGTCGATACAATGTTTGTTTGTAATTTCACAACCACAAAAGTACAGACTATTCGAAAGATTATTAATATGATATCACTATTTTTATTGCTAATAAAAGTTAAAGTAAAGTTAAAATAGCATCAACCTGCTAATTGTAGGACGAAACAAGTTGTTTTTGTGTGCTATGCCTCTTACTACACGTCCAGGATATAGGTATAGTTACGTTAATGAAACAGGGATGAGCACGGTAAGTTTGGGAGAAATGTATCATAATTTCCCTGAAGGAAGAGTGAGAATAAATTTAGGAAAAAAGTCTTCATTAGACCCGACTGGTTTTCGAACCCTGATCTGTCACTAGCAGTCCAGTATTTGGAAGGAATGACGCTTTATACCAGGCATGTCAAACTGTCTTGATGAACCTGCATGGAGTGCGAACCCATGCTTCTTTTTTTTGTAAACGCTGAAGGAATGAAACATGGAAAATGTGATATTTGGAAGTTTGGAATAATTTGCGTATATCTGTGATGGGAGTTTGATTTAGCAAATTTGTGCTTTTTCCCCTACATGCATCCTTTCCTAAACAATGTTGAATTTTCTCTCCAAACATTTGCAAGGTTTAGCAACACATACGTTTGCCAACAGTTGATATCTAAATAAAATTGAACCAAACGCCTGATAGTCCTCCGCCCGAGGGCAAATATTTGTTAACAAATTATGAAAGTGACTTTGGAACTAGATTTAAAGACCTTCATTCATACAATTTGTTGCAAAAAAAAAGTTTCAAATTTTTTTTAAAAGGAAAAAATGTTTGTTTGATTTTTTTTTATGTAGGGGCTTACTTTTTATATCTGCTAAGCCGGTGGAATTATTTTAACTCTGAATAATGTTAATAGCTAACTGTTTGAAATAACGCCTCCTCAGTATTTATAATTTTGAATGTGTCCCTTATGATCAAACGAGTTTGCAACGCCTGGATTATACCACGTAACCATGTGATGCTGAGTAGAGGACACAACACTAAGAGTTATCCATTAGGATGGATTATAAGTCCAGTCTTTGGCCCAGAAAGCCAAGCTTTAATTAGGCTACAGCTTGGTATATATTTTAGAAAACATTTTATTTTATATTTGATAAGTTAGTATCTAGCATCGTATTGATAATTATTATAACTTAAGTATAGCTTGGTTCAAATCATTAACGAAATTAATATATCTGTCAAATTTTTTTATTAATAACGTACTAGATATTCAAATGTATTAGAAATATTTTAACTTGATTGTAATTTAATTTCTTATCAAAATAATTATGTATAGGCTTAGTGTGATAGTTTTTTCCATTGCTGTTTCTTTACATTATTTTTCTTTGCTCATTTGAGAGTTTTCTATTAGTATCCCCCCTTCCATGTAATCTTCAGGCGAATGTGGTTGCAAGTTTATAGACTTGAAACAGCAGAGTTTGTGCATTTAAATTAGTTGGTGTAAAACGCGAAGCACTAAATAGATTAAATGCACAAAGTAGCACTTTTTAAATTATTACATTTGGATAGTGATTATATTAATATTAACAATCATGACCATTAGCGTAAGTGCGTATAACCCGAACGGGTATACCATGTGATGCTGAGTAGAGGACACAACACTAAGAGTTATCCATTAGGATGGATTATAAGTCCAGTCTTTGGCCCAGAAAGCCAAGCTTTAATTAGGCTACAGCTTGGTATATATTTTAGAAAACATTTTATTTTATATTTGATAAGTTAGTATCTAGCATCGTATTGATAATTATTATAACTTAAGTATAGCTTGGTTCAAATCATTAACGAAATTAATATATCTGTCAAATTTTTTTATTAATAACGTACTAGATATTCAAATGTATTAGAAATATTTTAACTTGATTGTAATTTAATTTCTTATCAAAATAATTATGTATAGGCTTAGTGTGATAGTTTTTTCCATTGCTGTTTCTTTACATTATTTTTCTTTGCTCATTTGAGAGTTTTCTATTAGTATCCCCCCTTCCATGTAATCTTCAGGCGAATGTGGTTGCAAGTTTATAGACTTGAAACAGCAGAGTTTGTGCATTTAAATTAGTTGGTGTAAAACGCGAAGCACTAAATAGATTAAATGCACAAAGTAGCACTTTTTAAATTATTACATTTGGATAGTGATTATATTAATATTAACAATCATGACCATTAGCGTAAGTGCGTATAACCCGAACGGGTAGTAAGACGCGGTGCTAATAATAATAATAATAATATAAGCCCATCCGCACCAGTGAGCACGTGGGCTTGGAAGACGACCTCGTCTCATCTGATTCTTTCCGAAACTGGGAGGTCAGGGTTCATATTCCGGGGGGCGTACGTTTCTTTAAAAAAATCTCATGATTTTAACCACGCACATGTGAATACACTTATTCTAAATTTTACCTATATAATCGTAACCCTTTTGATATATATATATAATATATAATATATTATATATATATATATTTCGTACACATACACACAGACACACACACACACGAAAAGGGTAACGATAATTTTATCCACGCAAGGGTAACGATTATATGTTCTGATAACCTTTCCGTTTCCTCTGACGAGTTTACACAGTCACTTTAATATTTGCACCTTAAAATATTAACTTGCTCTTTAATTTTAGTTTTTTATTATTTCCTATTCTAGAGAGACATATGGTACCAAGGATATTTCTTAATCTACATCATGACCTAGGAAGATTCCTACAGGCCAATTTCGTGACCAAGCCAAATAGCATAAGTTGTAAAGTTGTAGAGGATTTATAAAAAATACGTTTACAAAAAAACTACTTAAAGATAGAAAAATTAATTTTGTAACACCATAGAACTATTTTTAGAATTATTCAAGAATTTATTGTTTCTGTTTCAACGTTATATCTTTAAAACTCTCTGAATAAAACGTAAATTCATTAACATGGGGAATCCTATCTTGGTCGGCCGTAACGTCACCGGTCCTTAAAAGTAAAGTAGCTTCATTAATATTTTCTACTCAGTAGTAGTAATTTTGACTTCATAGTTGCGTGCTATTTTAATTTAGTATCAAAATTCTTGTCATCAGTATCACGGCACGCGTTGTTGTGGAAGAGATCCATTAAGCCACTCTTCAATTCCATATTAAATCGAACTAGAATCTCTCCAGTGAGCTAAAGATGTATGATTAACAAGGTGTTTTATGACGGGAGATTGCCACAGCTAAAGATGATCTGGAACGATACTAAAGACGAAACAATATTCATATTTTTGGAATCTCTGAGAACGCAGATGAAACCACATACGTTTTATTGCTGGACATAATTCACGACAATATTGCTAATATAAGCTTGGATGACTTTGACAGAAAGCGCAGAAGGGTGTTTCTAAGTATGACAATATTTTATAGCACAAAAAATAATTATAAAATTCAGGCTTGACACAAGTTAAAAATCTTTTCACTCCACATACCTTATGCTAAGCACATCCACCAAATATTTTTTCTATGAATGTAATGAACTATTTAATAAAGTTTTCTTTAAATCCAAGGAGAAATCTTAAAACTTAAGAAAGGTTAAGGACTGCCTCTACTTTTCAACTTAGTAAGACGTGGTGCTAAATAATAAATAATACTTTTCAGTGGTTATATAATATTGGCGTACTAAGCCAAAGGTACTAGGTCCGATTCCCGTGTTCAGGTTTCATTTATAAATTTAAATAATATGATATTTAAATGGGGCCATAACCGTAATCAATAAATATAAACGCTTGAATATTTAATCCGTCATCATATAGTCTATTTTGGCTGTGACGTAGAGGTCGGGGTTAGAAAATCCCATCATGGTTTTATCAGTTTAAAAAAAGTCTTTTACCTTCCCCTCTCCACTTAAATGTTGATACATTTCCTCTACATTATACATCCCCCTCCTTACCCCATAAGTATAATTAAAAGTAGAAATCCTGGATGGGTAGTAAGAAACAGCGGAAAAAAGAGTAAAATATAATTTAAAAAAACACGAGTCGTTGAAATTGGATCATGTTATTTTATTCATTATTTATTTCAATCAAAAATGTATTATTTTTGAATATTAGCGAAAGTGCTAAAAGGTTTAACATATGCCTCTATATTTCCTTTACATGTGAGTAAACTTTACCTGTAGTGTGTACGCATCGTTGAGTTTGAATTAGCAGTAGGCTGTCACGTCCCTTTCGGCAAATATTGGAGCCGCCTCTATTTGGGCGATCAATTACCGATGAGATCTCTACGTCAATTTGGAACTTTGGATTTTGCTTTGACTACATATTACTCAAAGTATCAAAACTTTTTGAGATTATTTTAATTAAAATATATTATTTTAGTTACTGTAGTATCTTCATATTGTGTTTATGTATTTATTAATACACAATCCTTTCTCTACTAGATTCAAAAACTGATTTACAGTAGGAGATTGATATAAAAATCAACCTAGTGGTGGCTGGATGAACCAAATAGTCAGTTTATTAAGAAACGCTCTGGAATCAAACAGGGTCTACGAGACTTGCTATTGGGACTCGATTAAACCAAGAGACGAGGAAGATGTTATCATTCCTCCTGCATTGTTCAACAATTTAAATATATATTTGGGATATTTAACATGCCCTTTCCCATCTGATTAGTGATAATTTTGTCACATGATTAATTTAATAGCTTAAATCTAGAATATATATACAAAAACCAGCCCCCCTGCCGTTAATTCACGGGTGTTAAAGGGCAAACCCAATTTCACTTATTACAAAATTTTTGGCCATGCCGGGAATTGAACCCGGTGCCCTTAGTTCAATAGGCGGACAGGCTAGCGACTGGGCTGGGGTGTTGGATTCTTTTACAGAGTAATAAAGAAGGTTATTAAACACACTCCGTGTTTTTATTAATTAGTAGAGGAAGAACTTATGTGGAATGTTGTAGTAATTTAATAGTTTAATGATATTAGAACAGGTTTTAAAATAAGCGGGGGTTGGGTAAGGTAACGACACTTTTTGCGTTTGTGAGCAATTTTTTCCCCCTTGGTATAAAGCGAGTACTGATTTAACACAGACAATATGTCGTGATGTCAAATCCTTAGATCTCCCAGCCCTTGTAACCAGTCTAGTCAGTGTCTACCCGCAAATACAGTGTGTTCCCCTGAAGGTTTGTTTTGCCGCAAGGTTACAATGCAGATATGTGTGGCAAAATATCGGCGTCAAGCTATTCAGGCGAAGGCCTCGATGCATGCGTCTTTTTAGCCAACTACATACAATATATTTTAATTAGACTTTGTATGTACTATACGTATATTACACCATGACTCTCTTTTACAAAAAAACACATGTATATTGGGGATGAGTGTGTATGAAAAAGAATTATAATAAGAGAGTATTTTATCATGATTAGAATTAATAGACTAAGCTCAGTAAACACAAAATCCTATAGGCTTTGCAGTAGCTTAAATATTTTTCTTCGTGCCATTATTTGGGTTCACATGCGCAAAAATTTAAAAAAAAAACTAAACCGATTAGGTTATCAATCATAACGTATCTTAAACAGTGTTGGTAAGCTCCAAAACGCTAGCATTCACCGCTTCTACGGGCAGTGGGGCCTATACAACCAAAACAGTTAGTTAAAAACTTAATAAAATATTTTAAAATTGATGACACTATTTTTTATCATCATAAATGGGCCAAAATTAAATGACCAACTAAAACAAACTTCAATCAAACTAGGTGCAAATATCTACTAGTAGCTTATCTTCAAAATTATTTTACAAATCCACTTATAATTTAATTAAACAATGGGCACTAAACCTTAATAAATAAACGGTTTAGTGTAACGTACAGACTTTCTTGCTTCTTTACCTAAAAATGGAAACATTTTCTTAAAACTCGAAAGATATGTGAAAAAAATTGTTGCGTTAACATATTGGAAAAAAGAGCATCATGGTCTATCAAAGAGCATACGAGTAGATGAAATAATATTCACTGTTACAGAATCATTGAGAAAAGAAAAACATATTGGCTCAACAAAGAGCACAACAATAAATTTACTATTTACAAGATCTTTTAGCTAGAAACAAGTGGTTTTGTAAAAATATATTTCAGATAAAAGATTTCATTTTTAATAGTATTGCATTTTTCAATAACTATTTATTTCATATCTCAAAGAGTTGTAGAGATATGATCAAAATTGGGGATATCTGCTTATGCAAAATACCCTCAACGTAGTTTTCATGGGGAATGTAAACTTGCCATTTTATTTAATATGCTTAGTAACGCCCGTATATGTATTTTAATCAAAAACTTTAGAGCCGATCTTGAGAAAATCTATTTTTTTTAACCTTTCGCCTATTTATTTTAGGGTTATCTAGTTCCAAAAAACTCTTAGGGAGAACTTTATGAAAAACCCTCGTTACCAAGTTTCAGCCCGATCAATAAAATCGGGTCTAGGCCGAGATACATACATACAGCATTTAAGAAACAACTTTTTAGGGTTCAGGGAGTCATAATACGCCATAAAAATGCCGAGTTCAGTTTATTAGAAGATCACAATACTTCCTCTCTCCAAAGGATCTCGAGAAGGTAAAAAGGATAACCTCACTCTTGGTTAATGTTTTAAAAGCAACGTAAAACATTGGACAGCACTAGAATTCAAAACATTGGTAACTGACGTCTTAACCACCACTTTATATCAAATTTACTAAAAATAACGGTTTGTCCAACAGATTAGATTCAGTACCAGTGGCTTCGTCTGATGTACCGAGCTCTGTTCGAATCCCAGGCTGGGCTGTGAATGATTTACCCATAACTCCTCAAATAAGATATTAATTTTGGACTTAACTATTAATAGGAATGTTGACAGCATAATAGTGAAACAAACCTGTTAATAGGAATGTTGACAGCATAATAGTGAAACAAACATGTTAATAGGAATGTTGACAGCATAATAGTGAAACAAAACCTGTTAATAGGAATGTTGACACCATAATAGTGAAACAAACCTGTTAATAGGAATGTTTACAGCATAATAGTGAAACAAACCTGTTAATAGGAATGTTGACAGCATGATAAACAAATTTCTTAATAGGAATGTTGACAGCATAATAGTGAAACAAATCTCTTAATAGGAATGTTGACAGCATAATAGTGAAACAAATCTCTTAATAGGAATGTTGACAGCATAATAGTGAAACAAACCTGTTAATAGGAATGTTGACAGCATAATAGTGAAACAAACTCGGTATTATATTAAGATCACATGCAATGAAAAATATTGTTTGTCACTTACCTTGCACTGCGTCTTACTATGCCATGATTTTGGTAGAAAGTTCCTTCTGGAAAGCCTTTTAACTTACCAAAATACTTCAATAAATGAGGATTATGGTATGAAATAAGGCCTTCCAGAACGGGCTTCATACATTAATCGGGGTATCCATCCAGGCCATCCATGTTTCTACGTTATAGAGCTGAGGATGAGGAAGGGAACATTTAAAGGAAGCATACCTTAATTTTCCTGGAAGGTGATTGAAAAACTATGTAGGAAAAGATGCCTCGGTACATCCATCCGAGATCTAAACCCTCGCCTCCCCATCATCATAAAATCAAGCAAGACGAGATGAGACTGAATACTTTGTCCACCTTCCCACTATCCGGTTGTTAGTAAAATGGCGGTTCAGTCTAACTAGAAAGTATGACAGGATTAAAATAATTGAATGTAAAATGGACGCAAACCTAGAGATTAACATTTTTTCTACACGCATCAGTGGTCATGTGGACAATACATCAGGCTCATCTAGTCTGGTTTGTCGGTAATAGGAAGGTTGGGATTCTAAGCGCCACTTTGTGAACTGATGGTGTTTTTTCATTGTTCTCCCCCTCTCCCTCCAGACAGGTGCGGGGACATACCACCCTCATCGCTACACCATTAGTGTGATTAAATGTGGTTTCCCATAACTACTAGTAAGATGTAGTGGAAACAAACACTTTCTTTTTATCTGATATTATTATAACTTGTCGAGAGCGATTTCAAAATACTTAACTGTCCATCATCAGTTATCTGAGCTATAAAATGTTGTCGTAGCATTAAACTTGAACTTTGTTGTGCTTCTGATTAGGTACAGTATTATGTGGAGCATAAGAAGTAGCGGAGAGATGAGAAATAAGTTTAATATAAAAATTAATGGGTTTCATGAAAATAATTTCATTGATTTCAGACAAATTGTGATTGATTTTTATCTTTGATAAATAATAAAATTGAACATTGTCTTGCTGTGGTTAGAACATTGGCGTGCTAAGCCAAAGCTTCCAGGTTCGATTCCCATGTTCCAGGTGTCATTTTTAAATTTAATGAATATACTATGTTTAACTAGTTGACAAAATTACTCCACCAAACCTTTTGTTGAGTATTTGTCAAATACAAGACAAAAGTATTTACCAGCGTTTTTAAAATCATGTTTTGTTCAATTTCATAGCGAAAAGTATCCACTATAACCTTAAAACAGGCCTTCATTGTTGTGTGTGTTCTGTATTATTTTGAGTTTATTGTTCGTATTTCCAGAAGGATCGGCGCCCTCCAATTCACACAGGTTGGGCGTTGTCTGGGTTCCTTCTAGCTATACATGTAGTACTTGACGTATTTAGTATAATTATGGCTTTGAATCCTTTTCTTCAGACCAAAATGATTGATTTGTCAGCAGCCATAGATTTTGTAGGTTTTCCTAAATAAGCAATAATTTACCTCTTCTATGTACTGAACCTGAATTCCAAAAACTATTTATGGAGGTAGAAAAATGCCCCTTTATTTATCGACAAAACTGGTAGGCATCAACGTTTTTAAAACATGTATTGATGGACACGTGGATTAAATTAATGTAAAGCTAATCTTGTCTGGTTTTCCGGTGATGAGGTCAGGGTTCAAAACTCGGCATGATGCAGTGAGGAAGGTTTTTACTACATGTCTTTCTACTCTCCCTTCCTTCAAAAGCACGTGTATTTCCTTTAAATTTTACCTTCCTCATCCCTAATAAATTAATACATTTCCATTACTTGGGTAAAATACAAAAATACCTGTTCAACCTCAGCGGTTAAGAAAGGCAAACACAAAAATTACCACGACTGTAGAGAAAAGTATGTTTGTTGGAGAACATTGATAACATCTTACTATATTACTAGTGTTAATTTATAGATATTAATAGTGTCTATAAGACATTACAGTTGTAGATCACGTGAATGGATGTATAGATATGTGAAAGAAGACTAACTTAGGTAACTTTCAGATAAGCTCCTTCGAACCAAAATTCGGCTACTGCAACGACCAATGAGTAATTTTCACTGTGGGCTTTCAGAGCATAAACACATAATAAATCTAATCAAATTAAGATCTTAATTTTACTGATATATATATTTATCTTTATATTTAAATCAAGTAAAGTAATATGTTAGAAAAGTTTGCCAAATTACTTCGTAGACTACATTTTTCACTGTGCCAAATTTACTTTCAGTTTAACAAACATCAGCATTACAATTCGATGAAACTTTATGAAAAATATTTACTAAAAATAAATTGTTTTTGAATGAAGAGCTATTGCTACCTATTTGTTTAAACAGATTGAATTTGATTCGATCATAAGTACTAAAACTTTTATATTATTTCAATACTGTACTTGAAATTACATTAAAAAAACAATTTTGACCATAGAAAATTTAAGTAAAGGCAAACTATTACATAAATATACATATTTTTATTTATCACCGCGTCTTACTACCTGTTCGGTTTGTACACAAATGATAATCACTTTAATGAGTAGGGATGAGAAACGAAGCATTTTAGAGACCCACAATTGCGAGGAAGGATAGTGGCAAACCATTTAGGAAAAACAAATCATTAGACCCGACCGGGATTCGAAATCCGATCTCCCTATTATCAGCAGGCCAGTCTAACACGAGAGCGACGCCATATATCTTTAAGCCACTGAAGTGGGTAAATATGTAGTGTATGTTACGGGCTGTGCGTGAAATCTGGATAATGTCGAGATTAGCCGTAAGATGTTAACATTATCCAAGTGTAGTGGATAATGTCACTACTATTTAGTTGAACTTTAAAAAACTTAATTCAATCATCTCTCGCATAACATTATCCACGTATTTTAAATAATTTTAATATGATCTGAATAATTTTGGCTTTATCAAAGTTAGAATTTAATCCATGGCATAAACATAATTAGTCTTCGTTATTACAATGGTCAATGTCTTAGGTAATTTCCAAATTGTATTAGAAGATATTAATCAGAACTTGTGAATGTGAGGAATGCCAGGCCCCCATCGTGGTTCGGATTCCACGTTAAACTGTAGGTCCTCCATTTCATCTCACAATCACCCTACCATCACACATTAGCGTAAGTGCGTATATCCCGAACGGGTAGTAAGACGCGGTGCTAATAATAATAATAATAATAATAATAATAGAAGAAGATTTGCAATAAAGAAGACCAATAGAGAATTCTGATTGCATTGCTGACTCCCTGTGGGATGTTAAGTGGTAAACATCCAAATTCCTATTACTCGAGAAACGTGGATACTATTTTTATTTATTTATTATTTTAAAATCCCTCTTTACCTTACTGATCATGGCTACGTGACAGAGGCTGTATAGGCCTATATTTTTTTGTCATGATTTACGTACATAGTTACTGAATATATTCACTGTACAGGAATATAATAAAATATTCATTTATAAAATCCGTAATTAGATTTGAGTCTTCCCTCTTTTTCCAATCAACAACAATTTAATGATTGCTTCTGTTTATATCTCGTCCCACACATACATGCTGTTACATTATCTAACTTTAATCTAATTCTTTGACATAAGTGCTAGATACCCGCTTTGGTGGCCACATGGTCTAAGGCGCTACTTTCAGCATAATAGACTGCTGATTACGGGGAGCTAAAGGTTCGAATCTTGTTCATGTGTACTGAGGGTGGTTTTATCAAAATTGTTTTCCAACCTCCATCCACGCAAATACGGGTACACTTCTTATAACTATAGCCTTCCTAATCCATAAAGCCTTTAGAGTAATTAGTACATAAGCGTATAACCCGAACCGTTAGTAAGAATCTGTGCTTAAAAAAAAGTACTAGACAAACCTCCCAACACTATTACTGTCCTGTTTTCAAAATAAGTTTGTTCGTCTTACATTTGTCCCCATACCGGAACACTGGGAAGGAACGTCGATCCTACCACAAGAGGTTGGGCCAGTTCTCAACAGCCGAGAGGGATGGGGGGTGAGAAGGGATAGTATCACTAAAATATAACAAAGAGCGGAACGAACAATACCCCGGAATATTTGATTGCCGGCCCATTACTTCACTGGCGCTTACCGCTTCTCGTCTCTAGTTAACTAATGATAATTTGTCATGGTATTTCGAAAGTATTCCATTAATATGATTTATTCAACCTGTCATTGCGATGTTATCACTACTAATTACTCGCGATAATGGATGTTTCAAAAACTTTTACTACGGTTTTCCTTAATGGAAATTATCAGCTATCAATAGTAAATGTGGTCATTTGGGTTTAATAATATAATAGGTCATTATTAATTATAGTTAATAAGGTGTTGGTAAATTGATTATTTGAAGAAAAAAACCCCGCATTTATTTCCCAACTTTTTTAAATGATAAATGCATACATATTATTGTATTTAATTTAAGTAATTTTGTTTGGCTGCTAATGTTTTTACAGACAAGGGGAATCACAAGCACTAGGCCACAATAATTATAGTGAGATACGTATCTTTCATACAACTGCTTTCGCCACGTAATAGTATAAAAGTTAATAGGGAATATTAAAGCAAAATTTGCATCTTAAATTCTGAAAGATGATTAATTTTTAAATTTAATAGCTCAAAACTGATTTAAAACTTACGCTGTACAAGTAGAATCTAGGGTCGATATCCATACTATAAACATAATAATCAATCTAATATGATCGAAAGCATCACAGCTAATTAATTATTATATTAAATAATACAATCCTGCAACACCGTGTATTACAACAAGTTTGGTTCACTTTGAATTTTAATTTCTCATATAAAGAGAAAGTATTGTAATTGTGACAATTTTCGAACTCAAGATTATGATAACATTTGATATGATGTCGAATCAATATAAATGGTACAGCTACCTCACGGATTTTCTCGCTCTTCTAACTTAGGATGGAGCTTGGGAGGTACCTCTCATGTCCCCACGAAGGAAACAATTATTTACTAAATATTAAAAGAGGAAAGTAAAAATAAACCTAAAATAATTATGGCCATCGATATAAAAAAATAATTGAAACCCAACAGTACCTAGACCATAATATGTATAGCAACACACTGAGTGCTAAAACGGAATGAATCCATTTGCGAAGCAATTGTTGCCTAAAATTGGTCATTAGTTAAGTGAAATGAAATAATATACTCTATTACAGACATATTATTTGCTCTTTTCATTTTCAACTCCCCATTTACCAAAGCTCTATTTAAAAATATACTGGCCTATAACCCAGAGAATATTGTTTTTATAAAATATTATTTCAATTTTTTATTTTTGTTTAGCTTTTAACAGTACTACAACTTGCATATGATAAGTTCAAGATAAGTTTGCAAATCACGCCATCATTTGTTCTAGAGATGTAAGGAACAAGATATCTATAGAGTAATCAATCACCTTCCAATGCATCTGCTTGAGATCGAAACACAGCCTCCCGGGGCAAAGTCAGGAGTGCTACCCACGCAGCCGAAACTGCTAAGAGTCTAGGTGTCGAGTGAAACTTTGATGTATACCTGAGACATGAATAATAACAACTTTTTTTTTGTCTCCATTTTTATTTCTTCTGTCTTTTAAATGTTAAGTTCCCCCATATTTACCCACTTCAGTGGCTCGCACTCTTCCTGTTTCTCCACCAGGTTCTTGCCTCACAAATTATGACCTTGTCATCATAATTTCATGGTACTCTTATCAGCTCTTCAACCTCCTGACAAAGTTTGACAGGCCCTTTCATAAAAAAAGAAAAACCCCTCATCTTTCTCTTCCCTTCGCTGCTCTGTGCGTGGTCGAGGGCGCATGCGTGGTGAATTTCCCCGGCGAACAAAGATCAGAACCCGTGTCAATCAGTTCAACATTTATACTCACAATGGTTTGAAAGAAAGAACACGTCTACTTTTACACTAGAACCATCATTCTTAGAGTGGTCTTTAGATCATAATACGACTCTTTTATATTTACAAAACAATTTATATAATATATATAAAACTTGTACAAGGAAATAGCCATTATATAAGGATTTATTATTTTATTCTATCCATTAAATAATAAATTCAACCTTAAATTGGATATTTATGTTTTTTTTGGCGTGAACCACGTCTTACTACTTGTCCTGACTATCAACATATTTAAACTCAATACATGGGGTCAGTACGCTAGAATGTACCCACATTTGCATGGAAGTAAAGTGGGAAACCGTTTAGGGAAATCCGCCCTTCTCTTAGTACACCCGATAAAGATTATAATCCCAAACTCCCTTTCACTGGCTGACCTTACCATACGAGACTAATGCCTTTGCCTGGGTGGGTCAATGCAAATAAGCAGGCTAAGGCGCTTGGGATTGTAATCTCAATTGGGTACACACACACACACACACACACACACATTCATTTATTTTAATAAGATAATGAAGACGTAATTTTGATAAAATACTGTACTTATACTGTAGTTAATTTCGATCAAATAGCCGACAGAGTGTTGTAGTACTTANCGAGACTAATGCCTTTGCCTGGGTGGGTCAATGCAAATAAGCAGGCTAAGGCGCTTGGGATTGTAATCTCAATTGGACACACACACACACACACACACACACACATTCATTTATTTTAATAAGATAATGAAGACGTAATTTTGATAAAATACTGTACTTATACTGTAGTTAATTTCGATCAAATAGCCGACAGAGTGTTGTAGTACTTATGGATGTTGTGTCTGACTTTTGTGAGATTCGAACCTCAATCTCCCCGTCTTTGGCAGTCTAGCTCAACACGAAACTAGCGCGTTAGCTAACTACGCCAGCGAGGCGGGTAAGAAGCTACTTACTGCGGTACAACTATACAATTATTGACAGTAATAAGAGTGACTCGATGAGATATATGTGTTATTTCTAAACACAGGGCTATATTCTTACACATATTAAAACTTAATAAAGCTAAAACACAGAACTCAAAACTCTACAAAGTCCAGGCACCAAGAAATTTAATTTCAGAATTTTAAGACAAACACATTCCAGAGTAAAATCATTTTAAATTTAATTCAAACATTAAAAACACACTAATTCTACTGTAGGGTTTTTCTTTTTACTACGCTTTCGTAACACAACATATTTACACATATTTGGTAGAGACGAGGGGGTAGAAGTTGTTGGGGTGCGGACGAATGGGAGACCATCACAATAGACTTTACCGGGACTAGAACCCCAGCTTATACGTAAACAAACAATTCAAAGAAGACGGGACTGACACCCTTGTACTTGTTCAGACTGGTTCGGGTTGAGTACACTTTATTTTCCTTAATCATTTGTATGAATAGTCAGTCTACCTCGAAATATAACAAGAAGGTTAATACCTACATGGAAACCGGGGAAAGCATGATAAATTATGACGAGGAGAAAAAAGTCTTGGTTAAACATTCACTTGAATTTTATGATATTTTTGTGATGATCTGAAAAATATGAAGAAATATTAGTCCTTTCATTCAAAGTTCACGCAAGTTAATTAGGTATTTATTAAATTTGTTATTTATTAGTAGTTTATTTATTTATTGAGACTTTTTTTTTTAACAAATTGCGTTTTTAATAGTTATATGTCGAGTATTAAATAGAAGAACGTGAGAAAAACGTGATATTTATTTCATCTTTGTAGTTTAAATATCAGAAGAAAAAATACATTTTTTTTCTTAGAACATCTAGAAATGTCACAGAATCTCAAAACTTACAAAGCTTATCAACCCTGACAAGCTTACCTTGCTTGGATCCCCTATGGTGCAGTATTAAGATAAGACCATATTGTAATCATCCAAGGTAAAACAGCCACCTTCTAGTGCAAGCAGAGGACATTTATAACGTTAAAAACATTTTGAGATGTACTATATAGAGATTTCACCCCATATTTCCTATCCTAGAGCCGATTGTACCATCAACCTCTCATCACTACCAGACCCTAGTAATCAAACGGTTCCTCCCTCCTCGCCTGGAAAACTACCCACCTCTGACAACCATCAAAACAACCTCTTCACAGGCATAGAGACAGAAACCTACAAACACTCCTCTTTCTTTACACTCATCGGTTTCAAATTCAACTACAAAATTCATGAAGCGGAAAAATCTCCACCCCATTTGAGCTCCTTCGTTGAAACCACTCAAATCAAACGTCATCTTTCTTCAGTAGGGTCCATCAATGTAAAGGGAAAAGGAGGGTAAGGGGTAAGGCCAGATCGCTCCCTGGGTCAATGGGGTGAGGTAGCAGACTGTTTTCTGCAGTGGCCAATAGAATGTAAGGGACGGCACTGAAAACTATTTGATATAGGTACTCTTCGTGTTACAGCTATGTTTTAAAACGGTGCGGGCACTTAATGTGTTTATACGGCTCCTGTTTAAGTTTTTGCAGCCAAATGTTCGTCGACACGATTGCCTTAGTCATCAAATACCATGAATACAACTGGCGGAGGCTTCTAAACTCCAAGACCCACAAAGTAAAAGTATCCCTAGTTAATGAAACAATTAAATATGGTCTATGTAGGTGGTAATTATTGCAATAAAAGAGTTTACCAGCGCGTTATTGTGAGTTGTCTCCGAGTCGTATTGCCCGTTCGGGGTGTACGCACATGAACTAATCACGATAATATATTAAGGACGAGAGGATGTGTACTCACAT
Organism: Timema bartmani; assembly: GCA_902151455.1. Lineage (NCBI taxonomy): Eukaryota > Metazoa > Arthropoda > Insecta > Phasmatodea > Timematidae > Timema > Timema bartmani. The sequence continues at coordinate 36,634 of CABFWB010001019.1, read as the reverse complement.
TTGGGGGAAGTGGAAAACCATTTAGGAAAAAAAAACCACCTGACTGGAATTCAAACCCAGATATCCCCTTCATCAGCAGGCCAGTATATTGTGTGACGTTTCAGAGCATATGACACCCAAAATGGGTACCAGCAATTCAAATGTAAATAAACATTTCTTGAAATAATGTATGACTATTTTAATGAGCTTTACATAAATAGGACCAGTTAGATAAATAATTGGGAATATATTCCCAGACAGAAACTCAGCCACAGCTGTTTAGTATAATTCCAGCTTATCGAGGATATTCCAACTGAATTGTTATATCTCTAGAAAGGCGTGCATACAAATGACTTGAAAGTGTGAGTTCTGGCTGGAGGCTTCTGGCTGGAGAGACCAAAGAGTTAGCTATAGGAAAACTAGGTTTTATCCAGTGCTCCATATTCTAAGCTAGCTGCGTGGTCAATTCCAGTAGAATAAAACATATTGAAACGTTTGTGATTTCATTCGCTCTGACTAAGAGAATCCATGTTTGGTAAACAATGCTTCCTAAATAACCACTGGTGCTGTGCCGAGTCTTCGTTGGGTGAGGTAAAAACTTTCCCCAGCAGATCTACCATCAAACTTACGTGAGATATACTCCGTTGATAGCATCAGTTCGTGCATTGACAAGGTCTTCGCTAGACATTGAGATATACTCAGTTGATAACATCAGTTCGTGCATTGACAAGGTCTTCGCTAGACATTGAGATACACTCCGTTGATAACATCAGTTCGTGCATTGACAAGGTCTTCGCTAGACATTGAGATATACTCGGTTGATAACATCAGTTGACAGTAGGTGGCTTGCACCAGCCCTAAAAATCGTATGTTCTACGTGGGTGGTTTTATTTGCGTGTAATGAATACGTGTTAGTAAATTAAAATGAATAATGTCGTTGATTAACTTTTAGAAAAATACACTTATTTTCATGTACAAATAAGGTATTCAGAGGTAGAATGTTTAAATCCTCATAAATACTTTATGTTAACAATTAACAGTAATATATTGATTATTTTAATAAAAATCCACCATTTTCCTGTTGGGATTTAAAAATAAATATTTCTTGCAGGGGATTGAAATTGGGTTGTAAGGGAGAGATGGTGGATATAAAATGGGGTCATACAACCCGGGTTTTGGATCTAAGATACTACTAGCTTTATTCCAGAGGGGGCCTAACATAGTTTAATAATTACGTAACATATTTTCTTCTCTTAACCCAATTCTTATTCAAAGTTGGTTAAATATTAAGTATGTTATGCTTGGCCAGATTAGTTTGCAAGTACACACACACACACACACACACACACACACACGATCACATAAGATCTGGATAGGCCTATGTATATTTTACTGATATTATTTATTTTAGAGTGGACTTGCTACCGTGTATAAACTTGACCATTTTTATACTATCACAAGCAAAGCATGATATTTTTAGCACCACCCTTACTACCCGCTCAGATTATACGCTTCTGTACTAATTACACTAATGGTGTTAGAGATTAGGAAGGTATTTATGAAGTGTATCCGCATTTGCGTGGAGAAAGAGTGAAAAACAAGTTTGGAATACCATCCTCAATACACTCGACAGAGATTAGAACCTTGATCTCCCCGTCATCGGCAGTCTAGTCTACTGCGAGAGTAGCGCGTTAGACCACGCTACCACCGAAGCGTGTGAAAAGCATGATGTTTATTGCATTAGCTCGTATTTATTTAATTGCAAGTTAATGCTAGTTAATGTGTGTTTATTGCTTTCCACAAGATGGGATGAATGTGTTTATATTGTGATATTAAACAGCTGTACACATGTAGCCCTAGCTCCACTTAACTGCTATATAGCGTTGAATACGCGCTCAACTCAGGCCAGTGGATCTGTCGTGTTCGTTGTTTATAATCAGGCCTATATATAGAGGGGTGGACATACGGAACGAAAGCAGATGAGGTAAAGTGTACTCACCTGTAATAATATATCAACTAACATGAGTCAATTAATTCAGTAGAAATATATGATTCTAAGAGCCTCTAAAATTAACTTAACAATAAGATATCGGTTTCACTTTGTTTATCAATTCGTAGCTGGTTTAAGAGCTTTGAGATGTGGTTCTGAAGTAGACCGAAACTCAATATCGTTCAAAACGTTTACTTCAGGGGATTCGATATTGCTTACATCTGAAAAGTCGAGTGCCCGTATCAGATACCGAGGATTTTAACTATAGAAACTGAAAAAATATCCCTTGTTCATCTGGTTAGGATGAAATCCAACATAATTATTGTTTAACCCAAGCAAATAGTTCGTGTCCTGGCCTTCAAAATCTCAATGCCTAGGATAACCATTTTTCTACTTAGGGCATGTGTCCATGACGGATTCGTGGCCACAAATTCAAGATGACAACAGTAGGGAGGTTATTGAATTAAAGCCAATTTCTATTATTGTTTTATTTAGTGTCCTTTTTACACAAGAATACCTTTAAGTGACATTCTATTCTTATATCAAGATTTACTAGCAAGCTATCGTTTTTTAAGGCATTTACTGAACTACTTTGATAAAATAAAGCTAATGCTTATTTTTATATTTGGTACAAAACAAGCCTTGTAGGCATACTGATGCTTATAAAGACATCAACATTATCTGAGCGTGTTTAAAATATATATTGAAAAATGACACCTGGACACGGGAATCTAATACGAAACCTTTTAACTTACTTAGCACGCGGATGCTCTACCATTGAGTTTTCTAGTTTGATCGTGTGTCCAGGGTTACACATTATAGTCCCATGGGTGTATTCCAGGCCATCCAAAGGTTGTCAGCTATAATGGCACAGAGAGTTTGAATTTGTAATATATATATATTCCTGCTTTATAAAAATTAGTGTCCGAGCTCATCCACAGAGCAAGTATCGTAAATGTAACATAATTTGGTTTTAATTTTTGCCTTCATAGAAAGAAGAATCCATCTTAACATAATCAGATCTAAAAATAAGTTTTTTATTTATGCAAAGTTATTGGTTTTTACAATTCCGCTGTTTATTATTACTAACTTATTTCTATTATTACCATTTTATTTCTTACTGAAATTGAGGAGTTCAGAATATTTAAGTCACTTTAAATGGACTTTCACTCTAAGCCTTCACTGTTCTTAAAATGCTATAAAGAAATTTTCTGAACTAAGAATTCAAATCTGCATGAAATGACTCATATAATTTTGTAGTTTGTTGCTATTTCCAGCCCAAATGTTTGGTAGAAATATTGACCCTTCTTTTATGTAAGTATTTGTAGTCTAGGAACTTGAAAACTCCCGTATCTTGCGGTTGATATGGAATTAAGTCCTCTTTCAAACAATTTCTGCTTCCAAACAGGTCAATCCGAGTAAGGTATGTGACACTTTTCCAACCAAACATGCAGTGAATTAAACCTGCAACCCACAGTTCATGAACCAGCAATCGTCTTTTCAACAGCTGTGTGGATTGCTACCTCGAAGTAAACTGTGATGATCCTAGGTTACCAAACTAGCGCGTTTATTTAACATATTTCTTTTATCATGCACAAGGTTGTGTTGTACGGAGACGTGATTTGTTAGGCAACAAGCAGAACACTACAGGAAACTAATTTCCATTAATTTTGCATGCAAAGTAAACAATATTATTGTTATAGTTTGAGTATTTGGTGCAGTATGTGGAGGTAATTTCCATAAAAACTTAACTAAAGCTACAAAGACACGTACGATTAGTTTGTGTTGAAAGCAATAATGTATATTATTACTGATATTGTTGCCCAGACAAAATGGTACTCCTCGATTTGTAATCAAACCAATAGCTTCCAAAAGCTGATTAATATGTTCATTATACTATGAGAGCCGAGTTCAATTTAGTTTCCTTGACGTATGAATATTTTAATATTTTTTCGAATAGGTTCTATTCACTGCAAGTGAATGTATCAACTCGCTCTGAATCTGCTCCGATATTACTGGTCCTTTTTGACAGCCGCTCTTATTATGCTTACCAACGTCTGATTCATGGTGGCGTGTGATTGAGGATCTCAAAAACTTAACAGTACCTTGATAAACGTTGTGTATAGATGGTCATTCCATATCCTACAACGCCATGCTTGTTTGCCATTCTTTGACTTATACTTGAAATTAAGTTAGAAATTTTCAAAAATAAGAGCATCCTTTCCTCGCTTGGATAATGAAGATTCCACATCCATGATTCACGTTGATTTTCACTAAAGAAAATAACACACGACTGCGAAAATGATATCTCGTCCGAGTTTACACTGTTTACTTTTATTCCGTGTCTGTCCGACTCATTAGCTCAGTCAGTAGCGTGTCTGTCCACTGAGCTAAGGGTCCCAGGTTTGATTTCAGGCATGGCTGAAAAATGAATCACTGGTGAAATGTGGGTTTACTCTTTCACGGTGATGAATTAACGGCCGGGGACTGAATGTTGTGCCGGTCTTAGTCTTAAGATATATTATAAACCATATGAAGCTATTAGCTATGACAAGCCTAGCAAGTCGGTAGGGGAAGATATATGGCTTGAATAAAAAACTGACCTTGGTCACAGGCTGGGAACATTAGTGGTTGTAAAGAAACTTGCATTCCATGCTTATTGTAATATCAATCGATACATTAATATTTGTTTGAATGAAGACAAACCGCTAGAAAGATACATATTTTAAAATAGTTTATAATACAATATGACCCTAGGCAGAGGACGAGCCTGGATAGCTCAGTGGCAGAGCTTTTGCATGCTAAGGGTTCGGCCAGACTGACAAGCGTGCGAGCGAGCGCGTAAGCGACTGGGTGGCCAGACTGGCGAGCGCGTGATTAGCAGATAGCTCTCGTTAGCTGTTGACGAGGAGGCTCCGAATCTTGGCTGAGTGAACTGAGGGTTTTTTACAAGTGATTTATTGTTGTGGTTTTCTCCTCCTCTCTCCACGCTAATGGTGATTCTTATTTTTAAAGGCCTACTTTGATAATATTGAAGTATTTCATTTATATACATATATATACACACACATAGGTATGGTATGGTCTTACCAATTAAATTAGGCCGTTAGTAGCAAGTGTGCTAAACCTTTCATTACAACCCATGTGTTCTATTTTATATTTTAGTCGCTCGCTCAGTCTGGCCGCCCCCTTAGTCTTAGGTACTCGGTTTGATTCCCGCATCAGTTGACATTTTAATAACATATCTGAGAAAGACACATAATTAATATTGAATGTTGATTTCAAAATAGTGCATATTGCATTTGTAAGTTATTCAGATATTTTATTGCAGATTTAAAAAAATTATATTACATTTTTTTCTTCTCATATTAGTATTCGTCTAGTATATAAATTGAGCGGAAATGATAATGGAAAATTTTAGAGGAAATATACTCGCATTTGCTTGGAGGGATAGTTTGAAATACCTTAAGTACAACCTCCCAGGATTCAAACCCCAACATGCCTTTTAGTAGCAAACTATTATAGATGAGTTTGACACCTATTTGACATGCCCACTGATGCGGGCCATTCCAAGTACTATACAAAAATGTATTCTTAAAGTAATTTAAACATTTTTGCCAAATGGTTGAGATATTTATTAATCCTAGTTTTATTTTCAGGCCTAAATCAACACATTTCTTATCCACTTTCACACATTGAAGGTTCAATGCCATATTTTCTAGCCAAACACTCGAAACATTAAATAAATAAGTGCATTTGTATTTATCAAATAGTCCTGAGGATGAATATATTATTGATTTGTGAATTACCCGCGTCGGTGGCCGCATGGTCTAACGCGTTACTCTCGTGTTAGACTAGACTGCCAAAGATGGGGAGATCGGATTTCGATCCCGGTAGGGTGCACTGAGGGTGGTTTTCCTAAAAGTTTTCCATTCACCTTCCACGCAAATACGGTTGCACTTCCTATCAATTAAACTTTCCTAATTCCTAAATCATTAGTTTAATTAGTACATAGGCATATAGCCTGAATGGGTAGTAAGACGTGGTGATAAAAATTAATTGTGAATCAATCAATGTACTATGAAATTATAATCTTATAAATGGTATTAGATAGAGTTGTGTTGAACATTAGATAAGTTTGAGAAAATACATACAATATCATTAAATATTTCATATAATGAAGAATGACTGTCAAAATATAATATAAGAGCTTTTCTAACAACAACAACAACAAATATTAAAATTAGTACATTATATTTAAGAGTATCAGGCTCATTAATCAATGGTAAGAAAATAATTATAATTAAAATTATTATAATTAGAAATATTATTCAATTGTTATTTTAACGCACTTAAACTGATGATGATGTATGTTTACTTAGCAATTTAAGTGAAACAGAAAGGATTGGGAATTAGTTATTGAAAAAAGGTTTGCAATATGATAGTTGAAATTAGTTAAAGATAGTAGAAATAAGTAAAAATGTAGAGTTTACAAATAATTGATGATTCGTTGATGGAATTTCCTTTCTTCTTATGATGTTCCTGCGTTAGCAGCCATCATTTGATGATTAGTTCCGATGTAGTTCTACCAGGGGTCATAAGGGCCACAGGATCCCGGACCCACCAAACCTTTTTGAACATAAAAAATAGTTTTTATTTATTTTACAACATATTTTGTAAAAAAAACATTAATATGAATTGAAACACCACTCTCTACACACCGTGAATTAATTTTATTCGCTATACAATATTCCAGTCCCAAGAGAGTCATTATTCGCTGCAATTGTCACGCGACTGTAGCAACGCTTGAGACTCCAATGAGTAAATGGAGAAGTTCACATGGGCCAGCCCCTCTCAGATAATCCCCGTCGTTCCAATGGGAGATATGTCTCAAGGCCATTCCACTCCGCGCTTCCCAGTAGTTCACATGGGCCAGCCCCTCTCAGATAATCCTCTTCGTCCAATGGGAGATATGTCTCAAGGCCATTCCACTCCGTGCTTCCCAGTAGTTCATCGGGCCGGTCAAGGTGGGCCCGCGATTCGATAAAGATGGTTTATATTTTGTTTTAGCGTCTTAGAGCGTGTGTTAAAACCCAATAATTAAGGCGACTAGTAAAATTGATTAATTAAAATTAATAAAGTAGATTACTTACTAAAACTCCGCTTTTTTAATTAAAACTTCAAGAAAAACTTGAAATTAAACGGTTAGGAGCATATGAGCCTAATGACATTTCATTTATGCAAGTGGATGACAAGAAAAAAACTTTTTTTAATGCGTGATTTGGTAAACAATAATTGTGGTTAATTAATTATGAATGAAGAAAATCAGAGCTTATTTTGTTTTTATTGTCTATTATTTAGTTTGTACAAGTAATGCCACCACTTGGTAAGTTTAGTTCAAAATTTGTGTTACTTTATTCTGTTTGTAAATTTGTTTAGTGATTTTTAAAAATAATAAAGCTTAAATAAATTTAACTTAATATATAATTAATACACATGATGAGAAAAAAAAATCATTACCGGTAAGCTTTGGCCTGGCCCCACCAAAAATAAATATAACGCGCCGCCACTGAGTTCTACATCTTCCTCAAGGTCCTTAATAGAGAAACACAGAACAAAATAAGGTCACATCTCTCCTTACTAAACTTTATAGATGGGGTGCTAGTGAGCGTGAGTTTAGGGAAGTATTTTTTAAGTTTTTACAGCATAAACATTTTTGGCCAAAATAAATCAAATATTTCACCTATAGAAACATAGAGTTTAGTTTTCCGCACATGTTAATCTCAACAGTCCTTGAATATCTGTCAAAGGTGTCCTGGAATTTAATGACAACTTTTTCTCTTAATTTAAAAAGATTGTCACCAAATGCCACCATGCTCATGCCAGATATTAAAAAACTGTTGAGATTAGCACGTGCAGAAAACTAAAATTATATGTTTCTATAGAAGAAAAATTTGATTTATTTTGTTCAACAAATGTTTATGCTATAAAAACTGCAAAATTAGCGCACAAAATTCGCGCTCACTAGCACCCAACTTTAATATGTGTTTCAAGAACATGTTATTGATACAACTTGAACTGTCTTGATATGAACATATCGTATTACATATTACTGGCTAGAAGGCTGGCAGTGCCAGTCACCATTAATATATCCTCACCTACACGGAACAGAAGCCTCACCGGCTCTGACGGGGTTCAAAGCCGGCGAATTAATTCGACTGTATCGGAATTGTAACCATTACACTCGAGGGAAGAGATGAACCCTAATGCGTACCCATCACACTACCATTATCATAATTTCGTCAGTGCTAATCCCACAATACATTCGTTCCATTGCCTCTGTCGGTTCTCGCCCGCCCTTTGAATATAAAGCAGTTCGAATTAGAAATGGAATCGGAATTCTGGAAACTCGAACACAATTTCATGTAAACCAATGATGTCGTCCAGTACCGCGTGTTATTGAACGCGCATAATAGTTCTGTGTAGTCTCATTTGGGGGACCTATCAGACTGTGGGCATGTGACCTGAATTCTCTCGGCCTCCTCTCTGCCTTATATTTATATTAGATTCTCGCTTTATTCCTTTAAAAGGCACGTTTCAACATAAGGGATGTTTTTTGTTTGTTTTAATTCACCAAGTTTTACCACCCCATCAGAGTTATAAGTATTGTATTCAGGATTTGCGTGGAGGGAGAGTGAAACACCATTTAGGGAGAAAGTACCCTCAGTACACCCGACCGGGTTTTGAGGCACAGCCTGCCCATTATCGGTAAACAAGACTAGATGAGTATGACATTTTAGTCTGTATGCCCACCAATGCAGTTTACACGAGCTATACATGTTTTAATTTATGAGTAGAGTAGTTTCAGAGGAAATTCATGCGAAAATAATATGTTAAAACCACTCTGATAAGTCACATTTGGAAGATAAACCCTAGTCTCCAGGTCGGGATTCTAACTCCGACCTATAAACAACATTGTTTCGTACGAATACAATGTCTTGGTCCACGGAGGCAATCATGAGTTAAAATTTTCAAATTGATTTCAGTATTTTTTATGGATCTGTTAGATAAATGGTAACTTTCTTTCTCGTCAATTTTGTTCTTTTATTAATTTATTGGAGACTGCTGGTCATGAAAGTGAATCACCCTGTCTCGAAATGCCTCATCCTCCTTCTCTATCGCCCCCCCTCCTGCCCCTATATTCCCCTAACCATCCCTCCATCCAGCAATCCAATAGCTGCTACAATGTGGTACTCAGTAATTACATTGCACTGATGAGATTTTAACAGTGTTTAAAAACATAGTGATTTATAACAGGGACTTTACGATGTCCTACGTGTAAAACTACTAGTCTAGTTCCAAGCCACTAATTAAAAGCGGATGTTGTAATGAGTATGAATGTTTTGCCAAACGCGGCTAGGCGTATGTGTAAATCTGTGTGATCTTTAGGAAATGTATTAACTAAACAGTAACAAAAAAAATTAATTAAATTTCGATTTAGAAAATGAGTAAGAGCCGTTTTCGACGTAGAGTTAAATCAAGTGTGGTTGTTTGAGAATTGAGATTTATCTAGTGAAAAGCAAAGTGATATATCGCTGCCCTAATCATTTAATGTTATTTGAAAATTTATAATGCACTTAACAATATTATGAATATTTGCACATGTTAATTGTGAGGTTTGAAAATAAATTATTTTTGTAATTGATGGTTCGTATTTAAGGGTTTCTAACATACAAAGTGTATCCAATTAAATAATTTTCAATTTTTTTAAAAATGTTTTATTTACTTTTTGTAAACCAAACAAATTATTTAAACAAATCCAGTTTGCCAAAGAATTAAGAATTTGTGAAACTTGGATAGAATTTCCTTCTAATAAATTGATTGTAATTTATTAAGTTTATTTTTTCAGGGAAACATTGTATTGACCATTTTTATTATGATTCAAGTACAACTTATTTAAACAAATTTTTAATATTTCCAATTCTAACCGAATATCTTAGTTGTTAAAATGTTAAGCAATGTTGGAGGAATGTGGAAGATAGTATAATAATGGGACAGTATCTAATTAAACAATAACTTCTTTGCTTCCCACTCAAATAATATATTTAAAAACTAATTCAAGAAATCATTCACTATATATACACAATCACTAAAATACTGGCCTAAATAACTTAAACACAACTTAAATTGTAAAGTCAAGTGCGTACGATGAACTTTTATTAGGGGGAAGGGAACAAATGGAAGTAACAAATATACATAAGAGAGGAAAAATAATTTGTTTGGAAAATGGCTCGTAATAAACACAAAGTACCACTAAATGATACAATTATTCTAGTTCAGATATCCCCAACACATGACACAAGCACACCTTTTCCCAGATGCACACCCGGGGGAAGGTCGTGGGTTGTTCTACAGTGCACAACACTTTTTTTTATTCTTTATTTAAACAAATACCAAAATAGTTTGAGTTGAAAATAAGAAACGTAAATAAATTTAATATCAGGGGGAAAACCTTTCATAATTTCTAAGCTCTGTACTAATTATTATACTCTTTACTTCATTTTAGGATCATAATAATTTTTGTTATTTTAATTATGTAAGATATTTTAATTAGCATCCATCCCACATCCTCTCCACGCTAGATTAAAAAATAGATTTACCAGTATTTATGATATACATTATAATTTAAAAAAATGACAAACTCTTTTCTTCCACTCTTAACTAACGTCGAAATCATCTCGTCTCTCTCTAAATTAGCATTGCCAGATTGGTGAGTTTATCATATTTAAGTCTCTTCGATGAAAAAAAGTTCATTAATACGTATGGTTTGTTTTTGTCAAAGTCTCTAATATTTGTAGCATATTATAAATGTTCCTCTGCACTGATCTATTCCATTGAAATCTGTAATTTTTGCTCTTCTTACTCCATTTAGATTTACAGAGCTCACACTCGGAAGAAAATTCACAAAGATTTAGAGAAAAGCTACTACATTTTTTCAATGGAGTTAAAAATCACAGGTTGTAGAACTGGTGTGTCCAAGCAATGGCGTAGAATCACTTTCTGAATTTCAGACAGAACTCTTTTTTGAATCACAAATAAACATAACTTAAAGCACCTAGGAGGTTTTTTTTAAGGGTCAGAGGAGGAAGTTTTGACCCCAATAAACTCCCTGTTTTAATCATTACGCCATATATACATACAACTCTTTTTTCTGCAGATTTGTCATGATTAAACATTCATAAAAGGCTTAGTAGAATTTTAAAATTAAATTTATATTTTATATTAGTTAATGACTAGATGGATAAACAATAATATTTTTATTTTAATGTAGGATTTAAAAAGAGAGTGCGAAATTGTCTATGTTCTTTTAATTGTTTTCTTATTTCTTCTCCAATAATTAATATTCCTGATATTTATTTAATAAAATAAATACCACCTTGAGTTAATTTATTTGTGAGGTTGTTCCGCGTCCCTACCTTGACAAGCCTAGTGGAAGATATATAATAAAGGTATAAAAATAAATGTAACAACATTTACGTAGTTGGAGAGTGGACAATCTTAGTAAAAAAAAAGCTTTTAATATACTAGTCCGGGGTTTGAAGCTGCATCTCTCGGTCACCGACAAGGCATACTAGAACAGTNCCCCCCCCCTCCCCTGTAACTGGGTTTTATAAGGTTAAAGCTATTTAAAGGTTTCTACTAATGTGTTATTTCCTCGTGCTGTACATTCTGAACGTCGGCAGCGCGAGGTATTTGCCAAGAGATATACCTCCTCGTAATCATTATTCAGTACCATCATCGAGCAGTACTTTGCGAGCTGTTTTTGTTTCACTCCACTGTCGTCGATTGAAAGTAATTTTCCCGGTGTCTCTCCCCGCACTCCCTGCAACCCTTCTCCACACCTACCACTCGCACTCATTGTCTTCATTGAAACGACGCTGAATGTAATTATTATCCGATGTGTTCTTGTGTCGCCATTGTAGCCGAGTGTAAGGTTTTAATGACGGTTCGTTTGTTTCTGTGTTTTCTAGGAGGGTACCTCGCGCCTGCATCATGAAGGGGCCCTTGATTGTCACATGGTGGGGGGTCCTCACTTCACTGCTCGCAACGGCTCATGGTAACTACAATCTTATTTGGATCAAACTAGGGGCTTGGATCTACTTACAAACACATGGATCAGAGTACTGGTGGTTATGGTGTTTTAGGTGTCACTTATCATCGGTGGTGGTGGTGGGGAGGGGGCATTTTTAAATACCTCACTGTTGGTTCTCCATACTTTACGTGCTCATGAGGGTACACATCGTATGAAACTAACCTCCTCAGAGCCCTGCAGCATGGACGTAACTGTGACGTAATCCTTGTGTTAAAACGTATGAATTAGAATAAGTTATATTGCATGTGCTCTCGATGTGGTAACTATTGATTTATGTACTTTAATACTGGACCTATGTGAGTATAGAAATACTTCCTATGATCATGTAGTCTTAGGTATATATAACATTCTTAATTTGATAAAAAAAATCACTAAGATTTAAAAAAAACTTTTGTTTTGGTAAGATTATTAGATAAATTCCCTGAACATTAAACACTTGTTATCATACAAATTAAGGTGGGGATAACAGATATTCAACAGCTGTTGATATTTAACATGTGAAGAAAATTATACTAAACGTTGCTACTGGAGCAATATTTTATTTATTTAGGACAAATAAATGTTTTGCTATAAAAACTGCAAAATCACTTACCTTTTCTCGTGTCCCCTTCCACCCCTCCTTAAATAAATACACCTTTTTATTAGTTAAATCTACAATTAGTGTCCGGAAACCAAACATAATTATTTTCAGCTTGCAGGTCAGGTAAAAAAATATTCTCTATCCTTGCCATGAAACACCTTTTAGAGACTTAACATCCGTCTGTCAAGTTTGACAGTTCTGTCAATAGTGAGAGAGAGAGATGCAGAACACAACCCGGTGCGCAAACACGTATACGAGTATATCTACAATCTAATTTTCATAGAAAAGACCTTTCAGAAAAAAAAAATTGATTGTGTTTGACATACAAACTTTCAATTATTAGTGTTATTTTATAGGTATTGATAATACATATCAAATGTGACAGCTGCTGATAATATGACTTGAGGTGTAAGTATTTATATCAACTCTTCTAGCCGTAAGATTAAGTTCTTCCTACGAAAGTTGGGCTATAGAAATTCAGAGAGTGTCCTTCAACCGGTGGTTCATAGTAACATGTTTTATTTTAGTATTGTAACTAACTCTTTCTAGAGGCTTTGAGGTCATGATGTGTTCAACGAAACCTTAAATTATCTATTAAATTCGAGTCAAATGGTATTTTCAATAATATGGTACGAGGATTTAAATAAATAATTAGCACAGAAACTAATATTGTGAAGTGTGAATCGAGTGATATTTTTTAAGATATTTATCTTTCTTTATGTTTGTTAATCGAGTGATATTTTTTAAGATATTTATCTTTCTTTATGTTACTAAATAGGGCCTAACCTCCACTTGCCACGCTTACCTTACTTGGTTCCACTATGAAATAGAGCCATAGTGTAGTTGATTTTTTTTAGCACCGTGTCTTACTACCCATTCGGGCTATACGCTATTCAACGTGTCTTAGTATCCGTTTCGGTTAAACTTATACATTAATTATGATAATAGAATAAGGATGAAGGTAAATTTTAAAGGAAATGTACCCACGTTTGCGTCGAGAGAGAGTGGAAAAACATCGAGTAAAAACGACCAGTACATAGGACCAGGATTCTAGCTCCATTTTCCCCGTCACCATCCATCCAACATGCTGTGCGGGTGACGCTTTAGACAACGCAACCACCGATGTGGGTGTCATCATTTAAAATATGACTACTACTTTACAGGATAAATGGAATGTAGATCCAAGTCACACTCACAAAATATTTAGTTTGCATTCCTACTTGCGTCGCTCTCGTGTTGGACTGAATTGACTCTGACAGGGATATCGAGACTCGAATCCCAGTTTGATGTTATGAATATTTTTTCCTTAAATAGTTTCCTACTTTCCCTCCACGCGATTATGGGTAGATTTATTCTAAGACTCCACATTCTTAATCTATGTCACATTAGCCTAATTAATGTAAGAGTTTAACCCAACCGTATACAAAGACGCGGTGAAAAAACACACAAAATAATGTGCTACTAGTCAATTAAATTATATTATTGAAAATATACTGTTAGGTTAAAACAATGGCTAGGCTCAAGTAGTATGGAAGATAGGGTATCTTAATTTTTTTGCCAAGCACCGCGTCTTACTACCCATTCGGGCTATACGCTGATGTACTAATCACGCTCAAGGTTTTAGGGACTAGGAAGGTTATATTTAGAGGAAGTGTACCCGTATTTACGCGGAGGGAAAGTAGAAAACAATTTAGTAAAAACCATCCTCAGTACACCCAACTGAGATTCGAACCTCAATATCCCTATCATCGGCAGTCTAGTCTACTAAGAGAGTAGCGCTTTACACAGAAGCGAGTGGTATCTTAGTTATTTATTACAAAAATGTGAACAATTGGTTAAAGTTAAAAATTGATAAAAAAAAAGCAAGGCACTTTTTTTTAATATGACTGAGAAAATTAAAATGAAATTTTGGTTCAAATTAAATTGAACATCTTACATTAAATGTTATGTAAATTTTACATGATGCCAATTCAATATAAACGGACAACAAAGTTTAGAGTGAGCTTAGCTAACTTAAAGAATATACATAATATGCGAAAAATATAAGATAAAAATAATATTTTTTATATTCAAGGTATAGAATGTTAAATAACTTTTGACAGTATCTATATGCAACATAATATTTAAAAGCAAATTAAATTTGTATGATCCATTGTGATGGATCATCTAGACTAGGAATGCCAAACTTGTAGCTCGATCCACGAGCCTGTGTGGCCCACGGACCCCTTATTGACCAACACACAACGATACCAGATTCATATTAATATGAACAATGTAGGAACACAATATTTGAGATTATGGCAGTTGAAAATTTGCTTTTGATCAGTTGGGGAAATCTAGAGATTGAGGTTGGTGTATCAAATGTTGACTCTTTATTTATTAAAGATAGATTCCCAAAATTGGTTAAATTTACAAACCAAATATGTGCATTTCAGACAGCACATATTGTGTGAACAGCTTTTATCTAAAATAAAATATAACAAACATCCAAGAGATTACGGATTATATTTATCATCACTAATTTATAAAAATGATTTCGACACATTATTTAAAACCTAGCTTACTTCTTGTTGCATAATGTTTCACGTATCTTAACATTTATAGTCTTAATTTTTTTGGTAATGATTAAGATTTTAAAATTGAGTTCTTTGACTAAAAAGATGGTTATAATATTGAATTTTTTGAAATGGGGCCTACTCATTATTTTCAAATTTCAATATGTCTTGTTATTAAATAACACGAGTTTGGCACGCCTGTTCTAGACTAACTTTGTCATTCCCTCCTGTTAAATGTTTGGTTTTCGCCCTAGAAGGTAGACAGGGGGCCCCACGTCATAAGCAAGACTGTTAAGCCTTAAGGCTGTGTCTATTCATTTTGAAAGATTTACAACTTTTGCTATTTTTTTTTATGGAAAAACTATGTCAACGCTTGAAAAGCAATTATTTTGTTAAAATCAAACAATTTAAACATATTTTTAAAATAACTCTTGGACACGGGAATTTAGCCAAGGCCTCTTGATTTAGCCTACAATTTTATACCTCTGGAGCTATCCGGGAATGTCCTCTTCTCGGGGTCATCATTTAGAGTTTAAGGCAACGTCTACAATGGACGTGTGAGCTTCATGCCGACGCTCGTACAAGATTGAATTGTACATGGTTGGCAATATACATCATTATTTAAATTGTCATTGCTAAAGGATGACAGCCATTTATACTAATTAATTTAAATTATTCCTATAAGTTACTATCTTCCTTTGCTCATTATAATTTCTATCAATTATATCAAATCATTATTTTTATGGTTGTAAGAATATTTAAAAATATGTCTAACTCCTTAGGCCTTAACGCTTAAATTACTAAAATGTTTTATACAGAGGTCCACAAATATGGTTGTTTTGGATATATGGATTTTTTTTTAGTGCGCACAGTAGTTATCTAACAAAACATAATGAAGAGTTTAAGAATATCACGCAGTCTAAGTTCTTTGCCCAAAAATTTATGGAAATGTTTTTAAAGTTTGTATCCCAGCTAGGGAAGTAGTTAGTCCTAAGCAAATTTAATAAAAAATAACTGACCTAGGGTTTACAATGAAAGCGAATAGTCCTTAAAGCAGTAGTTCTAAAACTGTGGTCCACACTGGGAAAAAATAAATATTTTTGGAAGAGCTAAAGAGTAAATATTTACAGGCCACTAAGTCAATAATAAACAAATAGTATTACATGTACATTTGCATAAGAAGCAAAGTTTAATACAGATAATGTGTTTTACTGCTGATAAATACGTCGTAAATTAATATAATTTGAGGCTTGGGCAAGTAGAATAATACGTAATATATCGAAATGTGTAGTCCGCTCATACATCGAGCGATTATTAACAGGTCAACCAACATTGGGGAAAGTTTGAGAAACACTGCCTTAGATTGTGTTAAATGCCTGAAACACTAAAGCTGTGTCTATTTCTCAAGGAGCTATCACATATTAATATATATACTTTACAATTACCATTGCCTATTTAAACACATTTCCCAAAATAGTTACAGCTTTTACAGAACAAGCTAAAGCTGAATATTAAGAACGTGAGGGTGATGATGGAAAGATAAGCGCTTAAAGTACAAATAAATAAAGATTAAATGTTTAAAATTATAGCCTAGCTAGATATCTGTATTTATGGGTAAATGTTAAATCACTTAAGTTTTAATACATAGTCTAATAATATACGATAGTATGGCGAGAGGATGCTAAAAATATCAGTTTTAACTTAGCTTATAGATAAATAAGATTTATTTAAAATTAATATATTTTCTTTATCTATATGACAATAAATTTATTCTCTTTCTCTAATTAGAATTAAATACTACTTATTTAAATAATTACTTTACTATACGTTTGAGTGAAAATGTAATCTACGTCATTAATTAACTGTGGAATGTGTTTATAAATAACATTCGAAGTTTTATTTTAGAAAAGAACGCAGTGGCTGGAGACTCAATTGAACATTTCCACTGACTTTGATATTTTATTTTAAAAGCTCGCCGGGGCTGCTGCTTAAAATTATTTATTGAAACGTCAGCCTGTTATTACACAAGTTACAAAAAACAAACAAAAAAAGGAAGAAAACAGAACATTACACTAATTAATATTCTCTTTGAATCCTGGGCTCATATTTTCAAATTTAATTCTGTGGACATTGCTGACAAATATTCGCATATACGAGCCACCATGTAAATTACATTTGTTGTTTTAGGGGTTTTATCTCTTTTTTCTTGCATTTTGATTTCAAATTTTGTATTTGGCTGGCTCCTACTTTGATTAATAACTCGTATAATTTCTTAGCAGAATATAAATACATAATGAATATTCATGTTAAAAAATATATATACACATACGTCCTAATGATAGTTCAGGAAATATTTGTTTAACTAAGATCTATTTTATAGTTAAGTTAAATGGGAGTTGCGTTCTATTACATATTATTTTCCAGTTATATTTAATAACTAATCACTACTGATCAAAAATCAAATTGTATACAAACATATATTTTTATAATTATCATCATCATCATCATCATCATCATCATCATCATCAGGTGTTATGTTTTATGACAGGTGCATTCTTTTTTGTCATTGAAATTAGACCGCCAATGCACCCTGTCCTCTGCCTCCTTCGTCATCTCCCAGAATTTTCTTCTTTCCTTCAAGTCATCCAATACTGTATACCTCCTTCTTCCTAAGCTACTTTAAAACTAGTTGAAAAATGGCCTTTTATTCACGTGTGTTGTGGCTGTGGAAGAATCGTTTCTGTGAAATAGAAATGTTTGGATGGTTGAAGTCGTCGAGAAGCGGGGCCCTAAGTAAAGTTTCCTCACTACCCTTCCCCTTCCACTCTGGGCGGCACGAAGCACAACAATACTCGCTCAGCGGGCCAAATCCGGCACTTAGAGAAAAACTATTTCTGGGTTGTACCTTGTACTTGTTATCAATATTCAATACATACATACCTAACCCTGCCGTTCCCTTAACTCAGAATTTAATCCACTCTCACTAACTTTCTCCATACTTCCCTATCCTAGCATACTCCCTTAGCTTCAACACCGTGTCGTACATGCTCTTTTATTCCTGAAAATCTTAATGTTTCTTTTTTTACACACATTCGTCAACACCACGTTTTACATAGCTTACCTATTCCTTTTGATCCTCACACTCTACCTTCATATATTTGGTTCGTCCCTTTATACACACTCATCCACTAAACACGCCCAAACCAACGTAACGCGCTTCTTTCACCTTGACCTATTGAATTCCCCTCCAAACTGCACTCCTTCAGCACCCATTCATTACTGACACTGTCTATACGAGTTTTTCTACATATATTTCTTAGATATCACATTCTAACCACATTCATCTTGCTCTTGTGTTTCTCCTGACAAGCCCACGTTTCACATCCATACAATAATGTTAAGTGTTAACACACTTTTATATACTGCCATATTTGCCTCTTTTGATACTACTTCAGTCTTTGCAATTTGTTCACAATACACCCAACTACTCTTTGAGATGTATTCATCCGTCTCTCGATTTTACCATCTATCATTCAATTTTTACAAAACATTATGCCCAGATACACAAAATAATTCTCTTGTTCTAACACTTTTCCATTTATACGAAGCTCTCTTCCGCCTGTCGCCACATTCAAATGATTAAATTACATTTTGCAACATTTTAATTCTCTATCATTAATACGGCATCATTTGCATATGGCAGGACTCTCATGTTCACATTGTCCATTTGTACACCAACAGCGACCTCACAAGCGTCCCTAATACACTTATCCATGAATACATTGAACAACCTTGTCTAACACCCAGTTCACTGTCAAACCATTCGCCTAAGGATCCATCCACCTTAACGCATACTTTACTTCCTTCATACACCGCCATAGCTTCATTTACTAACCATGCATCCACACCATACTCTCTCAGAACATTCCATAGCATACTCCTATTCACCTGATCGTAAGATCCTCTCCAGATCAACAAATGCACAAACCTTTCTTACTGCCATACATTACTCAATCACTTGTTGCCATGCAACCTTTACCTTGCATGAAACCACATTGCAAACCCCAAATCTTTCAATAATCTTAAACTGTACATTACGCTTACTGTGAAAAGTAGCAGTCATTTATAAATGGATTACATTAAGGCCCTATCTTATAAAATGTAGCTCTTCAAGGTAAGCATGCTATCGTTCAGTCAGAGTACACGATGTGTACACACACGTAGGTAGATATGAAATATTATAAAATAGCATAGTTATGTAACATAAATAATGATATATTCTTAAATTGAAAAATGACACCTGTACACGGGAATTGTAGACGTGATCATCTGCTAAGAGCGCCAATGCTCGCCATCTAGGATTCGTCTCGTGCTAAAGGTCATTTATCACCGATTGTTTTAGTGCGCGGAGTCTGCGATAAAATGTAAATCGTAATAACACGTTGCTATTTTGTTTGAACTAAAATGTACTTACATATTGTAAAAGCTAAACAATTTATTATATTAAATATAAGCTTCAAACTCACTCATTCATTTCTTCTCTCGCCCATTTAGTTATTGTTTGCTAGCTTTAACCTAACTAATTTACTTAAAATATGTATTTTTAAAAAAATTAAATGATCTTAACACATTGTTTTAAGATTGGGTCGGCTTTGTGTGTATCGAGTCTATTCGAATTTACAAGCTCAAAATGTGCTAATAATCGGTCACCAGTTGACATTCCACTTCTGGACCAATCATCAAATATACAGCAAACAGGACCGGCATGTTACGTAGTCAACACACAACACTTTCCATTTAACGACGTAGCAATGTGTACATAATGTAAGTATTCCTTATGACTTCATAAGATGTATTCCAGTGATATATTGTTGTTGAATTCACTGGGTTTGCGCTGACTAGAAATTGTTAAGTAGGCCTATATTCGCTAAGGATGATATTAGGAACACAAAAGTTATATCAGCGTGCAAATAACCCCACGTATTGAAGTATCTCTCTTCAGGCTCGCATTCGTAAACATTTGTTTACTTTTCCTCATAAAGCTCTGCAACCTATTTTTACAATTATAAAATAGTTTATATGAATCAGTCATTAACCTGGACAATAATACGAGTATATGAGTAGCATCATATGTGGGTAAAATTACAATTATTGCTAGTTTATGTTATACGGGTAGTGTAAAAAGTGTATATATCTTACTACACACTACGGTCACATTAGTCACACACATCACGTTATCAACAAATGTAATATTACCCACATATGCCGTACTACCAATACACGCCATATCACCATTCTGTATTATGCTATACCACCTACTTACTCTATAGCATTAAGAACTCAATAGTTCATTGGCGCTCTTGGAAAAGTACGCCACCTATCCCTTTACACCCTATTTCTTTCAGGTCCGTTCCTTTGTTATCTTCCCATCTGCGTCTTGGTCTTCCCAATGGTCTCTTCCCATTGGGTTTGCCCTGTCAGTGCCCTGAATAAGGTTATAGGATCTCCCATTCGCGCTGCATGTCCTGCCCACCGTATTCTACGAGATTTGATTGGCTCGTCAAGCCTTCTCTACTCATTAACACTTTTATAACACCATAATCTAGGATTAGACTAAAAAATAATAGGGAAAGGACATCCGTTTGTTTTAATACATTATGAATTTCGTCAGACCCGCTTCTGTGGCCGCATGATCTAACGTGCCACTCTCGCAACAGACAAGACTGCTGATAACTGGGAGATCGAGGCTTAAATCTAGGTCGGGTGTACCAAAATGGTTATCCACTCTACTTCCATACAAATGCGGGCACATTTCCTCTAAATATAGCCTTCACAGTCCTTAAAACCATCAGTGTTATTAGTACATAAGCGTGTAGCTCTAACGGGTAGTAAGACGCGGTGCCATGAACACAAATATTCGAAGGTATCTGATAAGTGACATCTAACTCGTACCATGCCACGGGTATCGGTCAAACATATTTCGACTATCTTACCCACCTCGGTAGCGTGGTTAGTTATCGCGCTAGTTTCATGTTGAGCTAGACTGCCAAGGACGGGGAGATGGAGGTTAGAATCTCGCTCGGGTGAACTGGGGGTGATTTTTCCTAAATGGTTTTCCACTCTCCCTGCACGCAAATGTGGGCTCACTTCCTCTATATTCCTCCTTACCAATTCCTTACACATTAGCATAATTATATTTGAGCGTATAACCCGAATGGGTAGTAAGACGCGGTGCTAAATATTATTTTTCAACTAGCTTGACAAGTTTTTTGGTATCCCAAACTTTGCTAATTTGTTTATTTTAACTAAATCATAGGCCTTTATAAAATCTATATATAATTTATGTACCGTCTGAATAGATTTTCACTTTTTTTCTAATATCTAGCGAACAGTAAAAATCTGATTTGTTGTTGATTTATTTAATCAAAATTCACACGGAATATCCTCAACTTTTTCCTTTAAAATCTCATTAAAATCATATTAGATAAAGTTTTGAAGCATGTTGATAATAATGAGATACTTATATAGTTAATACATTATATTTTAGCTCCCTTTTTTTAAATCGAATATTATTATATATTTTTTACATTCTTGTGGTTGTACATTATGGTTACATAAGGAACATGTCAATTTATGAATTTCTATTAATAACTTTTCACCACCTCCCTTTATTAACTCTGCTGGAATTGAACCTATACCTGGAGATTTATGGTTCTTCAACTTCTTAATAGCTTCTTTAACTTCACTAACAGTTGGCTTTAGAACTACTGGCTCTGTACTACAGATTCCGATAACCTCACCAATTTCGTATAGATCATGAACATTCAAAATAAATATCTACTCAAAACCTTGCTCGTATCTGCCATCATATTGCTATTATGATATTTCACTAAATTGGCCCTAGCCTGATAACTTTTATTATGTCTGTTAATACCTAAATAAGGTTCCCTAATATTCTTATTTTTGCTATTTTGTTCTATCTAGCCAGCTTTACTCTTTAAAAATACTTTCTTTTTGTTTCTGTACTGTGGCACTGGCCTCTTCCTTTTTGCAAAGTTATATATGCTCAATTCACTAAGACTTTTTAACCAATGTGATTTTGCTTCCCTTCTATTTTCTATTAATTTTGATCATTCGTTGTCAAACATGGCTTCTTCCTTTTTTTTCATAGAACTACACTATTCTTCGGTGCATCTATAATATTATTACTGACCATTTCCCGCTTTTTCTCTGCATGCATGTTATATTCCCTATCCTGTGAGCACTCCACTGCAGCAAACTTATTTAAAACTTCAATTTGATATCTACTCCTACACTCTCCATCCCTCAGTTTCTCTACATTATATCTTTATAACTTAATGCACCACTCAAAGATATAGTTAAATATATACATTTCATATAACCCAAAAACAGCACACTCATTAAATATTTCATTTCACCCAAATATTTATCTCTATCCACAGATCGCACACTCCCAACCTATGTCCCACCCACAGGCATAATACTAGCCACACATGTTACACTAACTCCACATGCAATATTGGCTAAATGTATCATCTTAGTTACATATATAATACTAGCTGCATATGTCTTACTACCCAAATATGCTTTTCTCTAATTATTAGTTAACATTCTAAAGTATACTTTTCTCAACTACACCCCGGTTTAATGAGTGCGTCTCGGCTGGTAATATTTATCACGCTTGTGCTACTGGCTTTGATCGTCACAGTAAGCGTCTTGTGGTTCGGATGGTTATATAGTAAAGATAACTTATGCGTTAACAGAAAGAATCTTCCAACTGACCAAATAATTCATAGCTAATTCCACAATACATTCTAGTAAAAATTACAAAACAAAACCATTTATTTTTATTCTTTACAGTATGGTATGAATGTTAACTTGTAGAATTTGATGGCATATACAAACAAAAACTTTTTTTTAAGGCTACTCTTTATAATTAACTATATTAAAGGACAAGCTTTCCGTGGTATACGCTGTTGCACATTATTTTGAACTATTTAAAACCAAATATTCTATATCAATTCACCTTTATGTTTAAAAAAAAAATATGTTTGAATTTGTTATGGAGATGATTCATAAAATAAAAATGAATAAAAACCGACAGCATCCAATAAATATTTGCATCTATTTTTTTCGTTTATGGTAGACTGATTATCAAAATGATACCATCCTGGAGGCCAAAAGGAAGATAGTTAACAATAGAGTAACTTCAATTACATTAATGTATTCATTGTGTTGAAAGTGGTCCTTAACAATAATATGACTCATTTGATGTATTAGAATAAAACATTTATGTAGAATAAATAAAATATATGGATGATAAAAGGAGTTTTAGGACAAAGGTTAGAACGTTAATATCACTCAAAATAGAATTTATGTTAACTCTGGGGACACATTATTCCGTTCAGAAATCTTACGAGTTTATAGAAAGAGAGAGAAAGTCTGTGCGGTGCGCCGTACCATTTATTTTCGTTTATGGTAGACTGATTATCAAAATGATACCATCCTGGAGGCCAAAAGGAAGATAGTTGACAATAGAGTAACCTCAATTACATTAATGTATTCATTGTGTTGAAAGTGGTCCTTAACAATAATATGACTCATTTGATATATTAGAATAAAACATTTATGTAGAATAAATAAAATATATGAATGATAAAAGGAGTTTTAGGACAAAGGTTAGAACGTTAATATCACTCAAAATAGAATTTATGTTAACTCTGGGGACACATGGCCTGTCATTGTGTCGTAATAATTATGCTGATGGAATGGTCTAAACAATTATAGATTTGTATAAAATACTGACTAAAAAGGAAATATATGAATTACTTGTTTTGAACACAAAATGTAAAAGATTGTATTATATCTAAGCTTTAATATGTTAAGTGAAATATTATTATATCAATATTGCAGTTGTATTAAAAATACAAAACGAATTAGAACATTATTAAAGATCTTGACTTGTTAATTGACCCAAAATTAAGAGACAATTCAAATGAATGATTTTATAAAATTACAAATGATCCATGATACAAATTTAACATGATATTTTGAGCGTGTTATTTTACAGCCATTCCTTTTATTCTTTTTTCCTTTGAATTAATTTACCATTTAGTTAGAACAAAACCAATATTTTACTAGCCTATTTACTTAATGTTAATCGTCCTTTTCAATAGGATGGACATCATCTAGCTTTTATTTTTGATACCCATCGCGCCTCACTATTCGTACACTAAAAAAATAGGGATTAGGAAGATATAGAGAAAATGTACCCACATTAAAGGTAAAGAGAGATTAAAAAACATTTGGGGAAAAAAACTCCCTAAGTATATCTGATCAGGATTCAAACCCTAATCTCCTCATCACCGATGAACCAAACTAGACGAGGTTGAAGCAATACTTACTGATGTGGATATCAGATAATAAATGAGGTATTCATTAAGAAACTCTCGCTACAGTATTAGAAGTAACATGGCTTATTATAATATTATCAGTATTACAGTAACTCGCCTTTGTTGCAAAGGTCAAAGGCATCACTATCTCGATATACTAGACTGCCAATGACGTAGACATCCGGGTTCGAATACCAGTCGAGTGTACTGAAGATGGTTTTTTAATAAATGGTTTTTCACTCTCCCTTCACCCAAATGTGCTTACATTTCCTCTCTATTAAACCTACCTCATCCTTAGCACATTAATGTAATTGGTAGAGTTATGTTTACAACCCGAACGGATAGTAAGATGCAGTAGTTAAAAATCAACATAGGTCGGGTCGTTGCTCCTGAAATGTATGCCTTAAAACACAACGCGACTCACCGCCGAGGTTTGAATTCAATATTGGTCCAAAGAAATGTTCACTTTGTGAGTCACTCGCACTTTTATATATATATGTGTGTGTGTTTGTGTGTACCCCTTTGAAATGAGTCCTCCGCTCCCGTATGTACACCTCCCCGTAACCTCCACCCGAGGACCCGAGAATACATTCCCACAATGACAAGAAAACAGACCTGTATCCTGGAGCGAAAATGTTCAAATAGAGATTCTTCCTTTTCCCCAATCTCTGGTGGGTAAATTTGACATTCTCCTTTACTCATCATCTCTCCTGTTTCATTTCTCGAAATACGCCAGCCATATTCCCGTCTCTCCCTCTCCCGAGAAACTTTATGAACGCTGTTATACATCTACTGTTATATGTAGACACACAAGATGTAACTTTACATCTCTTATTATAATAACAATAATAATAATATTCCATGCCTCTGCCAACTCCTAAGTCGACTCACTTCTTATTTTTTACTTCCTCCTCCTCTTTCAAACCCCTCTTCTCTATTTTTTTCATACATAATTCTCTCACACTATCTTACTCTTCAACCATCAAAAATATCATTTTCTCTTTTCACTTCTGCATTCACTGCAAAACAAACATCAGCGAGCTGGGAACTTTCTGGGTATTAATTAACGTTCATACTTTGACACGAGGGGAGTTCACCTGCCTTTTGAGACACAAAATTATATTTGCATTCACAGAAAAAAAAAAGAGATAAGTGCCTTTTGAGACACAAAATTATATTTGCATTCACAGAAAAAAAAAGAGATAAGCAAATTGTTTCTTTATAATAGAAATTGAAAACCCAACAAGTGAAAGGCATTACTTTCTTCAGTTACTGAGAAGAGTTTGCAGTGGAAGGCTGTGTCTTGTTTTGGTTAATTTTAAAAGTTGTATAACTTTCTTTACAGAAACAGAATATACGTGACGTCTGTATTGTAACTGATGGAGTACTTTCCTTGAATACAAAGTCATAACCATTTTACAACAGTTACACAGTTACTGTAAACTTCATATTTTATAGTACAGGGGGAATTGTAAAAAAAATCCGTTTTTCTAAAAATTCATGTTAATTTTGATTAATTTAAGGGAGAATTTCAAGCAATATAAGAATTGAAAAAATTGACTTGTTGCCATTTTATCCCACCCATTATGACCACCACCTTGAAAAAATCGTGATCAAAAACGAATTCTAAGTTTTATTTGTTATGTTATGTTATGTTTGCCTTTTGAGACACAAAATTATATTTGCATTCACAGAAAAAAAAAGAGATAAGCAAATTGTTTCTTTATAATAGAAATTGAAAACCCAACAAGTGAAAGGCATTACTTTCTTCAGTTACTGAGAAGAGTTTGCAGTGGAAGGCTGTGTCTTGTTTTGGTTAATTTTAAAAGTTGTATAACTTTCTTTACAGAAACAGAATATACGTGACGTCTGTATTGTAACTGATGGAGTACTTTCCTTGAATACAAAGTCATAACCATTTTACAACAGTTACACAGTTACTGTAAACTTCATATTTTATAGTACAGGGGGAATTGTAAAAAAAATCCGTTTTTCTAAAAATTCATGTTAATTTTGATTAATTTAAGGGAGAATTTCAAGCAATATAAGAATTGAAAAAATTGACTTGTTGCCATTTTATCCCACCCATTATGACCACCACCTTGAAAAAATCGTGATCAAAAACGAATTCTAAGTTTTATTTGTTATGTTATGTTATGTTATGTTATGTTATGTTTGAAATGGTGAGATTTATAAAATAAGGCTTAGGACTAATTTTAAAGCTAGTAAAATTTAGAATAAAAAATGTTCTAGTCATATTTTAACTAACTGCAACCGTTTCTTTGAAAATCATGATACAAATATTAGTTTTGTGGAGTATTTGTAGTTGACCCCAAGTACATTACTTTCAGTTCGTGTAATCTAAATTGTAAATTACATAATGTTTACTTTTGACTTTGACCTATATTTGTTTTTGTATATTTTAATAGAGAGATTAAAATATATTCTCGTAAAAATCAGGAAATATGTATTTATTACTCTATTTTTAGGCTTACAAACTCTATGTCACTTGGTTAAAAGTTTTGTTTTATTTAGAACCATTGATGTTTAAGAACAATTAAAAAATTAAACCAATTATAATTAGTGCTATTATTAAAAATGTACAAGGAAATAAATGGTACTATGTACCGCACAGAATTTCTCTCTCTTTTTATCTTAAAATAAAGATACATTTACTAAAAACTCTTAAGATTTCTGAACGGAATAATTTATAGTACATTGCAGCATCAACACTCCACATAAGAACATGAATAAAATAATACACACTGATATAGAAACATTAAGAAAAGAGGCGCATCTTTGTCCACCAAAGAGCATTTCAAACAATTTCATGTTTCAAAGATCTTAATAAAATGAAATTTGAACCATTTGTTGACAGCTTGGAAATTGGGACCTACTTTACATGTTCCAATCTATGAAAATTATGCTTACTAAAGATGAATGGAGGTAAGTAAAAATAAGTCTAAGGAATCAATAACTAATGAAAGAATGTGAAAGTGTAATATGAATTATTGTGAATACTAGTTTTTTGACTATATTTTGTTGCTTGTATAAAGGTAAAATAAAATTAGTAAGGAGAAGTAAAACTTGAAAACAAGACAGAAGATTTGACCTCTAATCTTAAGAATATAAACAATCTAGATTTATGTATTTCCAAATAAATTCGCAGTAAATTGGTTTATGGTCTGAAAAACCAACTTTCTAACACTCCAAACCTGGTTATTGTCATCTCACTGAAAATGACATCTATCTGCGTATCTTTGTGTGTCATAGACTCGTCAGACTTCAGAATGGGTTTCAAACTATATTTGCTCATTAATTCCAACAAAAATAATCTTTATATCCAATAATATTATATTTAAAAACTCCTAATAGTATAACATCAGGTTTGTTAGAAGGGATGATTTTTTTTTATTTAGCACCGCGTCTCTTCCAAAATATTAGCTTAAGCTGTGTTTATATCATTCATGTTTATAATTTTGTTTTGTTAACATATTTCTGTTTTCACTGCATTAAGTAAGATAAGATCATGATAGATTAAAAAGTCAAGCTATTATATTTGTTAGTTTTGGTTGTATACCTAAATAAAGAATATAATAAATAACAGCGTTTTGTTTCTAGGGATTAGTTTTTTTTTATGAATAAGGCAAGGCAAATGATACTTCATCTCATAGGAAACTGAATCAAGGGTGTTTGTCGAAACTGAGATATCACTTATCTTGATTCGAATATCCTTTTCATGTGATAATTTTATATATTTAAGCTGGTTCTCCGTAGTTGCGTCGTGTCCTCGAAATTCATCACCCACGTGATCCTCTCGCAAGGCCACATATACCAGTTTGGAATAGCTCTTCAAATTAAAATGAAACGAAAACAATCCCAATTTCGAGGCGTAAACAGAGACTCGAGCTGTTCAACCAAACGTTTGATCTTTGTTTTATGTCCAAGATCAGTTTTTGAGATTGATATTGAAAGATACTTCCATAATCAATAAGTTTCCTATTTGAGTTCGTCTGTGATAACATTTGCCCTTAATATGCGACCAAATACTTAGATAAGTATGGTTTAATGTATTCTATTACTAACACTGGCTGGTCAAATGGGTTAAGATGTTAGACTCGTAATATAGTATATTTCTAGTAAAGGGGATGTCAAATTTCAAATCACGGCTGGGTGCGCTGAGGGTATTCTTACTATCTCTTATCAAATCCAATGCAGGTGCATTTCCTCTTACTTCATCCCCAATCCTAGCCCTTAAGAATAAGACGTTACTAGCATTTGTGTTGAACATAATTGTATATTATACGGCAACTATAGACTAATGGAATTTCTAATTGAAGGAAACTCTGGTTTGAATACAGCCATGCACTGGGAAAATGTTTCAATTCAATTATATAAGTTTAAAAATAAACACCTGGACACGGGAATCAAATATGATACCCTTGACTTGATGCACCAATGCTACTACTACCGAGTTATCTGAGATCTCAGGGTCATTCATCATAGGTAGCTTTAATCATGGGCGTAGGGAGATTTCTTTTTTTTTGGGGGGG
>CABFWB010001018.1:177196-195725 GCA_902151455.1 Timema bartmani | reverse complement strand
AAAAAAAATTGCACATAAATGTTGTTTATGAGGCTCTGTGTAAGGAGTGCAGTATTTAAGGAAAAAATTCATAGCTCTATTTATAATTAACATATCACTGTCAAATTTTTACCACATGTCAATCAAAGTGTATGGATTTGAGAGAAAAATACTGTACAAACCTCGATTAACTCTGCAAGACACTAAAATTAAATCTATTTTATTTATTAACGAATGTTTGAAACCATGGCTTTATTAATTGAGGAGCTACCAGGTCTCTCTTTTTTTAACTTAAAAAACAAAGCCCACTATACTATTTTAATCTGACATTTATGAATTTATCTCTGCTTGCGTTATGGATGTATTTAACCACTAATCCATGTTAAAATAATGTTTAGTGGCTTGTTCTTAAAATTATTAGCTTATATTTAAAACCTGACTGTAACACACTGAAGTTTTGTTCTTCCTTCTAAATATTTCGAAGATGCGAAGGTTACTGTGGGTGTTAAAGCGAAATAGATAGGACCTTCGACTTGGATATTTCAAAGTCTTGCCTGCTTGAAGCAATACTCTCTCATTGATTGGATTTCATCGCAAAATATCACGAGAGTGGATGTCTTGTCTGTATGTTGTAGGCAATGCTAGACAACAACGTTGTCAAGATACAGGTGGAACTACACAAAGAAATCAAGAAGAACGGCAGCGCTAGGACACTCCGAGCTGCCCTCTGGAGGTTTGCCGAACTTTGTCACATGATCAGGTGAGATTTTAACTTAAGTTAAGATAACAACCCTTCTTGGTGTTGGTGTCTCTGTGTTAACTTGGTGTAACCTGCATTGGTGGTCATTCTTGTGTTGGACTGGTTTGCTGATGGCGAGGAAATTAGGATGTGCTTGTGTAGGTTGAGGGCTTTTTTTCCTAAAAGGTTTCCTCACACTCCACGCGAGTGCGGATACATTTCCTCTTCAATTCCACCTTCATCAGCCCAATATCATTAGTGTAATTAATGTGTGCGACTGTGCGTACAACCTGAGCAGGTAGTAGGACGCATTGAGAGTGTACGGAAGTTTTTTTTATCAGCGTGTCTTAATACCTGCTCGGGCTGTACACATATTTACTAACTGGGAATGAGTAAAGTTGAATTTAGACGAAGTGTACCGACCTTTGCCTGGAGGGATTGGAAAACCCTTTAGGGAAAACCACCCTCAGTACGTCAAACCGAGATTCGAACCCCGGTATTTCTGATATCAGTAGTCCAGTCTATTGCGAGGGTGACACCTTAGACCACGCAGTCACCAAAGCGGGTTGCATACAGAAGTTAATTGTTAGTTTGTGTAATGTTGCCACATTGTACGCTGGATCTAGTACAGTGTTGCAACACACTCTTACATCCCACACGCTGTTCAGGGTTGTCTGTTGTTGATCTGGTGCTCCTGTCCTCTCCACAGACCCCAGAAGGGTAAACCCTACGTGTTGAACCTGATCCCTTGCATCCTTCACATCGCACAGAGGACAGAGGAGCCCGTCTTGGAGACCCTGGCAGTCGCCATGCCCAAGATCTTTGCGGCACTCGGTAACTTCACTTCTGACAATGATGTAAAGGTAGGAAGGACACACACTCACACTTTCTAATCAAAATGAAATTAAAGTTTCATACGTTCACTTGAGAAGAACAGAAGGTGGAGGCCATGGAAAGCATGTGAGGAAAAACAGGACTAGGAATGAAGTCCGGGCAAGAGTTGGAGTACATCAGATAGTTGTGAAAGAATGAGATGGGAGGAGAGGATAACAGTAAGTGTGAGAGAGAAAAACTGTGGAAGGAAAGCTGAAGATGGAGGCATTTAACTAAACATAGCTGGCCTAAGGCTGGAAACAGTTGACCTCGGCGATGGATTGATGAACCGGACGGACCAGACGGATAGCTGACAAGTTAAGTATAAGTTTAACACCATTTGCACTTGATGGGTCAAAGGTACAAGGGGCTTACTATAATATGGATAATGTACAGTTCGATTTTCATAGGAAGTCCTTTTCTGGCAGCTGGGAAAAGTTACCAGATCTACTTTTATGTATTTATACGTCAAATCGTATAATCTGCATCTGTCATTTTTGACAGATTCTATCAATACCTATAAAAACACTAATAAGTAGTCTAGTGAAATTTTATCAGTTCTGGCCACAAATAAATATGTTTGTATATTCTAAAAGTACTTTCTTATTAAAATTAGATTATAAATGTTTTTTTTAACTATATAATCACAAGGTTGCAACACACCTGAAAAACTGTGAAGACACTGGGAGTTTCACAAAAAAAACTGAAATAACTTATTCCTCTTTTTAAATGAAGTAAAAAGCGAACTGAAAAACCAAGCACACTGATTCAATCACACGCCTAAAGCCCCTTCCCTCTTAGACTGGAAAACACAAAGTTGCGTGACAGCTGTATATATTTCCCCATTTGGTTAAAATCATTATTTTATTATACATCAATGTCATGACTACACGAGTCAATTTGGTGAAAAATGAAATTTCATCCCACTATACCTCTCTCTAAATTATCTGGATGGATAAAAATTGCTTACTGAAAAAACTGATAAAACGCAGGGAATTTAATATTTAAAAAAAATGGTGACATCACTGAATCACTGTTATGTCTCAGATATTGTTTTTTTTAAATAAATGCTCATGAATAATTACTATCATTATCATCATGGATGTGGGGTCTGAGTCAAAAGCAATTTTGGGTGGAAGCTATCAAAATATACCAGCTTCAAAATAAAAACATAAAATTATATCAATATTTTGACTATCCAGGATCAAAATTTGTAGTTTGGATTGACAAATTAATTTAAATATACAATTCACAATGGAAAAAAGGCTTCCCATGAAGTACTTTATACTGGACCATTTTATTGCAGTCAATTTTCTATTACTAATTAGTATACTTAATCCTTTATGAAGGAGTTTGAATAAGACAGAAGAAAAATAGAGAAGTCGGAGTCGAAGGCTTGGTGTACCGGCTCCACAGCCCTGATTATCATTTCCGTTCAAGCGTTTGAGGGCTTGTTGTGTTTTCTAGAGTCTGCTGAAAGTGTTCCTGGTGAACTTGTCGTCTCCTGCAGCGGTTGTGCGCCGAACTGCCGCCACAAGCATCCTTGCGGTATGCGTCCATTGTCGCAAACCTCACGTCTTCATCGCTTACATCCTAAACACTTTACTGGGTATGTTTGTATAACATCTACTTATCTGGTCTCTCCAACAGTTAGCCTGGTCAGACATATATGACAGAGCTGGACTATGATACATCACTGTTAAAACACACAAAGGGCATAATATCGTTTACATCCGTAACTTATAGTGAAAAGTGTTGTAACGTAATTAAATCATTGACATTTAGAGACGCCAAAAGATTTCAAGGCGTGTTTTGTATTAATTTAGAGTACATTAAAATTAATATCAAAATATTTTAAAAATTTATTGTAAATTTTTTTAAAGTATTTAACACACGTGGATTTTGTTGTTGTTGCGAAATCAACTACTTGGCATTGTCTATGCGAATAATGGCCAATTAGGTCGATTTCAGTGAAAATTATTGATATATTTTTCATTTATTTATTTGAACTTTGTGTTTGTTCTGGCTTTTATGACAGTCATATTGTGACCAAAGACGAATATTTAAAATCTAAGAATGAGAAATTTAGCTGTAATTTCTCTATCCATAGAATCACTCAAGTGTGAGTTAATATATTTTTTAACCATTTTTAGCCGAAAAAAGTATTTTATTTACCGACTTTTAATACCAAAATACAACTTTAAATTTAGCAAAATCCATTAATTTTATTTACCACAAGTCAGGGTCTCTTTTGGTTGGATATTCATTCATTTGTAAAATACAACTCAGATCTGCGACTTATCTTTTCATGGCAATAGATGAAACTATATTTCTGGTAAATTATTATTATTTCATCCACTACTGTTTACAGCCTGTGGCCTTGGTCAGTTTTTTATTCAAGCCATATTTATGCCTTATAATCTAACTTAAGACTAGGACAGGCACAACATCCAGTCCCTGTCCATTAAGTTATCAATGTGAAAGTGTAAACTCATATTTTCATCAACGAAACATTTTTAGGCCATGCCGGGAATCGAACCTGGGACCCTTAGCTCAGTAGACACTAGGCAGGCACACTACCAACTGAGCTAAGGGGTCGGACTTGGTAAATTATTATCGGGAAAATTTTACACATCCTGGAATATATTTTATAATACCCGCTTCAGTGGCTGCACGGTCTAAGACGTCACTTTAGCAAAAGACTAGACTGCCGATGACAGGGAGATCGGGGTTCAAATCCTGGTCGGGTGTACTGAAGGTGATTTTTTTCTGTATGGTTTTACACTCTCTTTCAATACAAATGTAAGAACATTTCCTCTAAATTCAATCTTTCTCATCCCTAGCACAGTGTAATTAGTACATAAATGTACAACCCGAACGTTTAGTGTGACACACTACAGAACCATATCTATGTTATGACAGTAGCGCTGCGTTTTTCATTAAAAGTGTACCATATGGTGCGTGTTTTAGACTGCGTGGTGCCCATCAGGGAAACCCAGCCAGTGTGGACAGTGTTGGGTGTGCTAGGGTGTCTGCGTCACCTTCTCCCTCACTTTGGTACCACAAAGCCGGGGGAGGAGGAGTTGAAAGGCAGCTTTGGTGTGAGGAAGCGCCACCAGGAGGCTCCCCAGGCGGTCGACAGGCTCATACAGGTCAGGAAGACCTCTTGCATTATCCCCCCCTTCCCCTTGCTTAGTACCTTACTTCACCGGATGGTTTAACCACCACCACTTGGTTTATTCTCGTGTCATCCGAGATGTAAGTTTTTATCATCATCATCATCATCATCAACTATTTCCATCCTGTGGCCAAGTCACTTTAGTAAAATGCCTCTATCCCTCCACCATTCTTTATCCTCTATATTTCCACCATTCTTTATCCTCTATCACTCACCTAGGTGTAGTTGGCTGACGTGCTAGTTTCGTGTTGAGCTAGACTGCATAGGACAGGGCGATTGAGGCATGAATCTTAATCGGATGAACTGGGGGTAGTTTTACCTAAATAGTTTTCCAATTTCCCTTCACGCAAATGCGGGTTCACTTCCTCTAATTCAACCTTCCTAATTCTTAACCCATTGTGTAATTAGTACTTAAGCGTATAACCTGAATCGGTAGTACGACGTAGTGCTAGATTAAAACAAAAATATAATCTCTATTGTTCCACCACTATTCCTCCTTTAATTGCTTCCATTCTTCTCCTCTCATTTGCACACATTTTTTTATCTGCTCCTCTCATCTCTTTATTGCCTCCCTTGCAGTCTGTTCCCTACAGTTTTGTAAGGATGTCAAATTAGATTCTACGATAACAGGGGCGTGTGAAGCTTCGGAAACTTTGACTTCTCTTTGAATATTCGTTTGCTTCAACTTTTATTCGAAAGTAAAAATTCTGTATTCGACAGTTAGTGAAGTTTCTAAAACAAAACTATTTAAAGCTAAAACAGACAAACAATCTCGACGACTCTAGTTTTGTTAAATTCCGTTTTACCTAATTGTGCTTGGAGATTGCATCTTACAGACTGCTGTCACAATAAGAGTTTATTCCAGGAAAATTGGAAACTTTATTGTTATTGATTTTGGTTTATTAAAACTTCAAAAATTGTATCGATTTTGAGACAAATTGTTCTTCCAAGAATCTCTTGCTCTTTGTGACAACTTCAGGGATGTAAGATGGAACATTTGCCAAAATTTCCCCACTAGGTTATCCTAAATGAAAATTTAACAGAAAATCTTATTCCCTTTATAACATATTAAGGGAAACCACTCTTAATTATTTTTTTAGGTATATTTTGTTATATATGAAGAAGGTACAGGAAAAGTTGATAGAAAGATATAAAAGGAAACAAATGTAATATGATATTTGCAATTAAAAGAACACAGTTCTCACACATTGCTGCCACTGGACAGAGAGGTAATGGCTGCCACTGGACAGATAGGTAATGGCTGTCTTTTGATTGATTATTACCGCCCAGTCCCCCTTACCTAGGTTTGGTTTTATCAGAACTCGTTAGGAAGGTGTGCGAGACGTGCAACACAACTTATTAAAAGAGGAAACAAATAAACAGAAAAGAGAGAAAAAGAAATGGGTGAAGAATGTTGGTAGGTAAGAATATGCAAAAGGAACAAATAACATAAGAGGTTACTTCAATACATGCCACCAACATGTCCAGGTGTACGAGCTGTGTCTCCACTACACCAACCACCCGGACCACAATGTAGTGAACGCGGCTCTAGAGACGTTGCACCAACTCCTGCAGGCTCCCCCTGGGGCCTTAGTCCCGGTGTTACTGTCCCCTCAAGGTATCACCCGCAGCAGAGTGCATGCTACAGATGGAGGAGATCAACTCTCCCGAAGGTCCCTCAGTGAGTAGATAGGATCCTTACAGCTCCATACATCTTCACGAGACTCACTTGGTGAGCAAACAAACAATTAAAACAACCCATCTCTTGCTGCGCGCTGAAGTAAGTACAAGTGTACCCGCTTCGGTGGTCGCATGGTCTGAAGCGTCACACTCACAACAGACTGTAATGCCGATGACAGGAAGATCAAGGTTCAAATCCTGCTCGGGTGTACTAAGGTTGGTTTTTACAAAATTATTTCCCACTCTCCCTCCGTGCAAATATGGGTACACTTCCTCTAAGTTCAACCTCCTTCATCCCTAATACAGTAGTGTAATTTCTACAAATGCGTATAACTCGAACGAGTAGTATGATGCATTGACAAAAAGTTAAAGTGTGTATTAAATTCTCGGTTTGAAAACTCGAATGCTTGCAAATGTTTATAACCTCCTAGATAATGACTTGTGAATTAACTTCTCTTAAATTCTTCGTTCTTAAGAAACTTTGACTATGGGTTAATGTGTGGCTGTAGCAACAAGATTGTGCGTGTCTCAGGTCAGATGAGCGTGGCCCCATCACTAGCCCCAGGGGATATCGGCTCTCTTCTCGACCCTGATACCGACCCCGATCTCACCTCGGTGGAGCGCTGGGTGAACGAGAGCAAACCTGGTGTCATCTTCTCTTCTAGTCTCAGCTTGCTACCGCCGGTGGTACCAGAGAGGGTGGGGGCTGGGACCTTGGAGGGTCCTGGAGATGAGGATGAAGAGGAAAGTTGTGCATCGCAGGTGGACGAGGGACCACAGTACTCTAACATCAGGATAGGTCAAATCAGGGGTGAGTCACAGAACCGCCGATGTTGGTTTATCCAGGTCGCGACGTAATACAGGGGTATCGAAGGTTTGTCCATATCCTCTCACAAGCTGCTCATGTCGCATGTCTGATAGCTAGAGAAATAAAATACAGTATAACCTCTGATCAGAACTAATTGGGACCAAAGCATTAGCAAAAATTGGAATTGATCAGGAAAGTATGCAAGGGTCTACGAGGAGGTAGAGTAAGAGTCGTTGTCGTCGTTGTCGTCCAGCCTGTAGCAGCGTCAGTTTATTAACCCAGGCAGAGTAACTGTATACCAAGCGAACCAAAGATAGTGGGTTGAAAATATATAATTTAGTTTGTTTTTGTTTGGTCCCAAAAAACATACTCTATCAGACTAAGGGAACTCTTATTGGTTTTTCGGAATGTTTTTATCACCAATTTACATTTAAATCAACAAAATTAACCATAATTCACATTTAAAAGGTCAAATAGTAGAGTTTGAAAAAATACTTTATTTTGTATTATTTCGCTCATGTATAGCAGAGAGGTGGGATGCTCGAATCTTCATTTCCTCAAATCTTATGGTATTTAAGAGATTTGAGATTCATAAAAATCTCAAAAAAATTATTTCAAATACATTTCTGAATACCTTGACTTCAAATAACAATTTCAAACAATTAAACAAT
Source organism: Timema bartmani (assembly GCA_902151455.1). Taxonomy (NCBI): domain Eukaryota; kingdom Metazoa; phylum Arthropoda; class Insecta; order Phasmatodea; family Timematidae; genus Timema; species Timema bartmani. The sequence goes on along the minus strand of CABFWB010001018.1, from coordinate 187,797 downwards.
TGGTTAAAGGAATTATATAGACTTGTATAGTTGGAAGGCTAACGAAATTTTAAAAAAAGGACAAATTGTATTAATATAATTAATTTAGTGAAAATGTGTTCTCTTTGTTGTTAATGACGTAGTAGAAATGATAAACAAAATATCATCTGTCAGTAACACCAAGCTTTCTACATTATTTTAAAAAGTCAATTTTAAATATTTCCATTTTGACTAAAACTGTACATCTTTGAATATTCATGATTTGAAAGAAAATTTTAAGATTCTTGATTCAAAAAATTTAGTATTCGATCCCACTCCCCCATCTCAATTGATGAATAATTTTTTTTTATAATTAGTTTTAAATATATTTTTATAGCCATTTTGATGCTCTTGCGTAAAAGTTAGTAAAAACATGTCTCGCAAAATGTTTGTTCTGTCTACTGATGATTTGTGTGTGTTCAGAGCAAGAAGAGTGTGTGTTGGATAGTCCCAGGAGACCTCCACTTAGCTCGGTACAGTCCTTTCAGCAGAGCGAAGACACCAAGCTGTCTCCCGACGACGAACAGACCACCTACTCTGTTCCTCTTTCCCCGACATTCACCCAGACCAGCGTCCCTTTCTCTGTGAGTAACACACTTGTCCATTACTCATAGGAAGGAGCTAACACGCATTAATAGGGACGTTCAAAGTCTGAAGATAAGGTTTTCGTTGTTGTCACATGACGCTACTTTTAATAGGTCTATAGAAAAAACAAAGAACACAGATATTTTATGAAACACACAGTCGTGGCTCGTGGAGTTTACCATTGGGAGGGCTGCATTTGGCGGGTGAGGAGGGGGGGACTACCAGAAGGACTGGGGGGTATGGAATTTTAAAAATGTAAGTTGGGGGGTATGGAATTTAAAAAATGTAAGCCCTAAAAGTGTCTTTTTAAGGTCATTCTGGACTTCTGAAAATAAGATATAAAGTAAGAAATCTCCCTCCCCCACCACTCATAAAATTATACATATTCTTAACTTGCAACCGTAAAGATCACTACTACTACACTGCTATAATAATTACAATTTGCAAACACATTTATTGCAGACTGAACAAAAAATGTGAGCCGCGTAACACTCGGCTGGACACAGAAACTGGCTGTCTGGGCTGCATTACAGAACAGCCCATACAAGCGCCATATCTCGCGACCCTCTCCTTACCCCACCCTGGCGCTCTCCTCCCAATGATCACCGCGAGCGCATGCGCCAGATAGATAGCTGGACTGCTCGAGGCCACAGCCAGGCACAGAGAAATATTATTGTGTTTCTACTTTCTACCCCATTGCTAGGCAGGCGAGCAGAATAAAGCTGTAGTGTGTAGCATTCATAAGTGATTAAGAGGGACGTTTATTTTAATGTTTAATCAACTAGCAGCTAATACCATGATGATGATGATGATGATTATTATTACACTGCTATTCACAAATAGTTCAGATAATTCAGGGAGGGGTGCAGCCCTACACGACGAGCCGCCACTGGAAACACGTCTAGGGAGTGCTAGGGAACCGTACATCACAGCTGGCTCTCCAATATTGTTGCCAGCCGCATATGATGGTACATACGTAGGTATTATATGTACAATATACAGGAATACCATTTTGGTATTTGTCATAACATTTGTTTTCATTTAAAAAAATATTGTCAAAGCATCCGCAGGCTGGATAAACTTATTCCACAGTCCAGATCCAGCCAGTGGTTTGTAGTTTGAAGACCCTGATCTAGAGTGTCACTCTTGCGATATACTGGACTGCCGATGCTGGGACATCGGGGTTCAGATCCCGGTCAGATGCATTGGAGGTGTTTTACACTAATTGAGATTTTCTTGATCCCTCCACTAAAATGTGGGTACACTTAATCTAAATTCAACCTTTCTCATCCCTAATGTAATGGTCCCTCAGTTCTGCACAATATTTATATACCTGCCCGGCTGGCGCCAGTGCAGAGACATCCAGGACTTAATCTCGGGCTTCTGGGTACCCGGACTCTTCACTGACAAAGATCATGGATGAGAGACAAACGAAACTACGTGTTCATCAACCCTCCACCATAAAAAAAAAAAAAAAACAAGATAAAAGATTGGTCTCAAAACAAACACTTCAAACACTTAAAAACACACTTATAATTCCCCACAACAACAAGAATTGACAATTTCCACACATTAAACCAACAATCAGTTACATCTCTTGATTATTTTTTCTTCCCTTTCTTTTTTTTAGTCCCAACAATCAACAAAACAAATTCATCCACTACCGCCAACCATGAAAAAAAAAACTCTCTCCCCCTTGATTTCTATACTTAATTATTTAACTAAACAAATTACTGCCTATTTAAATTTACCTTTCAAATCTATATGACCTTTTAATATATTCATATTTATGTTTAAATGATACTTAAATATTAAATAACAATATTTGTACAACAAAGAAACAAAAGTGTGTGTTAACAATTTATGGCAATTTTAGTCACGAATTCACTTTCTTCTGACAGCACGAACATTCCCAGATGCCTTCCTTCTTCCCGAAATGCTCTCCACATCTTCCAGTGTGACTGGAAGAGTCTTATTTAGAGTCTCTGGTAGTAATAGGCACAGCAAGGCACCTAACATGGAGAGAGTGCCTAACACCAGATCAGGGATTCCCTCCAATATGTTGCCATTTTGACAAGCCTGCAATCCAGTGGGGTGCATCACCAGTCCTTTCACTAACGCATTAGCGTAATTAGTACATATGTGTCTAACCCTGATGGGTAGTAAGATGCACTGATATATATCTCTTCTGTATAAAAAAACACATTTATAAATTTGTACCAGATAATTCCAACGAGATATAACATCAAGGACTAAATATTGGATATGTGAGGTAAAAATTAAATTCAAGTGATGAAGATAGACCAACTAAACAGCTTTGTATACTGGTATATTTTACCAGTGACAGTCATATAATGGTGCTACAACTTTGATCAAAATATTGTTGGCGATATTTAATGTAACATCTTTTTATTTACTTACCTACCTGATTTATCTAGTCATATCTTATTTATATAATTGGATAAGCCAGCCTTAAAATACAGTTTATTAGCTGTTCATAAAATAATTACATTTCGAAGGTTATTGTGGGTGTCAGAGTTGAAGCGAAGGAGAATTTACGTTAGACTCGTACATTTTGAAGCTTCGCTCACTCTTACATAATAATAAAGGTATGTTGCACCATCAACGTCCCCAGGACAAGGTATGTTGCACCATCAGCGTCCCCAGGACAAGGTATGTTGCACTATCAACATCCCCAGGACAAGGGAAATGAGTCATTCTAACCTCTTGCAGGCTTGTGACGTGGGCTCGTTCACTGACGCAGACGTCTCCCTAAAGTTTTGCGCTCGCCACCTGGCGGCCATGTTTCTTCTCACCGGCTGTCCTGGACACACCATGCCCGACAGGAACATACGAGTGAGTGTCAAGGCACTTGCGCTCAGCTGCCTCGCGAGTATACTGCGGCTGACACCGGACGTTTTCCTGCTTTCACTGGATAAGAACAAGACTCGTGAAATAGAAGGTAGGTCCTCGGTGCAAGGTGCCCACTGGGACACGTGGGATATTGTCAGGCTCCTAGGACACCAGTTCTTGTTAGCAGGACGAATAGTTTGAATTTAACAATCCTTCCGACTAAACTAGTACTTCTCAAAACTATGAAGTGACACACAAGTAAACAATCATAATTCTTCATCTGAACTGCGCCACAGAAACAAAGGGATGAAGCTGAGACTCTCCCGTGAGTTACTATGGTAGGCCTGTGTGGGTTGAAAGGGACATTTTGCTTGTTTAACAAAGCAATTGTCCAATTTTCATAGGAAGAACCTGATCTGACATCTCAAATATGATTAGATTAATTAGGGGGGGTGCGAAGTCCACTTTTTTCAACTTGAAGCCAACTTGAATATTTGAGGTATTTGCAAAGTTGAATCGAAGTTCCATTATTTTTTGTTGTTTTATGATTGACAAAATATAATATTATGCTTATATTGTATTTATATAACATTATGCACCTACTAAAATTACTTGAAATTGTTTTATTGCACAATTGCTATATTATTTAATTTTAATCTGATAAATTAAGTTATCATCAATCCGACACCTTAGCTCAGTTGGTAGTGTGTCTGTCTAATGAGCCAAGGGTCCGAGGTTCGATTTCCAGCATGGCCAAAAAATTTAACATTGGTGAAATGTAGGTTTACCCTTTCACATTGATGAATTGATGGTCGGGGACTGGAGGTTGTGCCTTTCCTAGTCTTAAGATAAATTATAAGGCATATGAAGCTACGACAGGCCTAACAAGCCGGTAGTGGAGAATATATGGCTTGAATAAAAAACTGACCCAGGCTGGAAACAGTAAGGGATGTACAGTAAAACTAGGGCTAGGGTCCAAAACTAAGTTAATATTGTGTTTATAATGTGTAACTTTTTTTATCTAACATCATACATATAGCATATTTCACAAGGATTTGATTCAATAATTATTTGAAATTCTCAAATAATGTCTGCTTTGATTCAGAATACGATTCAAACTCAAAAAACCTCCTTTGCAGAGGTCTATTAATTTTTAATGTAAATAACAGCTCAGAATGGGATTAACTAAACATAAATTGAGTATTTCAGCTTTCAATATTTGTATTGGAGAAGCTTCGTAGTAATTGTTGAAGCTAAGCTGAAGCTGGTATTGGTTTTGAAGCCAAGTTGAAGTTTTGAACTTTCTTACACCCCTATTAGATCTACTTTAATGTATTCATATGTCAAGTCATTTGATATGTAGCTGTCACTAGTTTTTTTTAATAGAAATTTTCCCATCCTTGTCTCGCAAATTTCGCGAGGTCCGACTGTAATTTCCAAACAGGACTTGTTTATAAAAGGTTATAAGACACATTAAGTTTCCCTCACATTATGCTCTCGAAAGTAAATAATAGCATCAGCTAACTATGTTGAACACAGTAACATTCCAAAACCAAGGCATGTAGTAAATGTGTCATTCGCACCATGGATTGCAGGTGTCCAGCTCCTAAGCGACACCCTCCTATATTCCCAGCACTCAGACCCCCAGTTGCGGGCACTCGTGAGCACACTAATATCCAGCGTTCTCAAGTCTGCGCTGATCCAGTCTGGAAGGAATCTCTCCCGCTGGCTTGGTGACACCAGCATGGTCCTTCCGGGGCAGTTCCTGGAGCTGTTACTCAAGGTCACATATTGAAGGGTACAGGGGGAATAAGGGGAAAGTTCAATTTTAGCTCAAATTGAGCTAGTGCTGCCATCTGTTAGAACATCGGTTCCCAACCTTTTTTCGCTTGCGTACCCTTTGGCAGCCCATTTCCATAAAGTGTGCCCTTAGCAGAATGTTTAATTACTACAGGAGTAGCTATTTCTCATTTATTTGTTGCAACTGAAAATAAATGTTCTAATAATGAGATTAAAAAAACAATGTAGTAATAAGGTGAAATATATTTTTTACATTCAAAAAGTAAAAGCTACAATAAAAACTAACACATTTAATTCATAAAACTATTTCGTGTTTGGAATTTAAATCATTTTCTCAAGGTCAAATATAGAAGAAAACCTGAACCGCCCCCCGCCATATTGTTAAGTTAATTTAATAACCTTTGACTGATATTTTGTCTCACACTTTTGGCAAATGTAGCTCTTTCCACCATTATCCAAATATTTTTGCATATCCCCAAACTTATTGGCACGTACCCCTGGGGGTACGCGTATCCCACGTTGGGAACTGCTGTGTTAGACAGTCATATTAACTTTGTAATGCTCATATTATGGTTAAAAGAACTCAGTCATATTTAAATTATTTTAAAAATAATTATTTGCCAGGTTCCTCACTGTGTGCGAGCTATTAAAGTTGTTACCCTGGACAATGTGTGAAATGTGACTCTCCTCCTTTTTCCCTTGTAGCCTTTACTCTCTCTTGTCCTGGACTTTGTCATTCCTCCCATGTTTCAACGACACTGATGTATGCACCTGCTTAAAATTAAGTGATGCGTGTTTGTTAAAGTTCTTTTTTATACACTTCACACTGTGATCAAATGGTCTAAGTCGCCACTCTTGCTTTTTAATATCTCTTGTTACCACAACTGCGAAACAAAAAACATAATAGTTTCATTACTATCTCTTGTTACCACAACTGCGAAACAAAAAACATAGTAGTTTCATTACTATCTCTTGTTACCACAACTGCGAAACAAAAAACATAGTAGTTTCATTAATATTTGTTTGTTCTTTCAATTAGTGATGAAAAAGCCAACCATGCAGCAATTATTAAGGAAGTATTTCTAGAAGCTTTTAATAACTCTTTTAATTAACTCTAGTTTTACAAAGCAAATAAAAATTACATGCTTTGGTGGCTGCATGATCTAAGGCGTCGCTCTCTCAATATACTGGACTGCAGATGACAGGAAGCTCAGGGTTCGAATACCAGTACTGGGGGCGGTTTTACCTAAATGGTTTTCCGCTTCCCCCTAAACAAATGCGGATACACTTAATATAAATTCAGCCTCACTCATCCCTAACACATTAGCTTAATAAGTACATATGTACAACCTGGCTGGGTGGTGAGGTGGAGTGACAAAAAAAGTAATAAACAAGGGTATCAAGGGATCAAGTTTAGCATTTACATTAATAAATATTGTACCCAATGTACCCAAACTACTCAGGTTTTCCATGATAAGTCTCCGAGAGATGCAAGACCAACTTTATATTTTTAAATGGTTCTCGGTCGTGCGATGAGGATTCAAATAGGACTGGAGATGACAGGCACTTGTCTGTCATGACAGGGCCTGAAAGACGAGTCATCGGTCTGCTGTGGGCAGACGCTGGCTGCGGTAGGCGCTTGTCTCCCAGACCTGCTAGAGTGCGTGGACAGTCGACAGTGGCTACCCATCCTCGAGACTCTGCTCGACATGGTCGCCAACCCTTACTGGCTCGTCAAGGTCTGTATATTGCCGCCGGCACAACACAGCGGTAGAACTATAACTACATGTGTTCTTATCTTTTACCCAGATAGAACAATTTTTTTTTACAATAAGGTCACGGTGTTGTCTTAGGTTAAGTTAGTCATATTATTGTGAGTACACGCTTTAGCCATATTATGTTTTAATTCACAATCAAACAATTATTTTTTGTGATGGCTACAATTAATTGTTTTATGGGTTTTGTCGGTTTAGGTTAAGTTGGCTGGGGTGGTCAGCGAGATGCCTTTTGTTACCATCCATCATCTGGTTGGCAGCCCTGACTACCAGGAGAAGATACTACATTCCGTGTTGTTGGTACTCCTGCGAGATGAGAATGCTCGAGTGAGGCACGCTGCAGCTGAAGCTGTCGTCAAGTTGGTTTGAACATTTATCTTTGTGATAGTATAATAGCGACACCTGGTTAGGAACTGGCCCCATTTCTTGGGAACTACGCTACGTTTGCTGCACGATGCAGATTCTCCTGCGAGTCATGAAAGGTTAGACGAGGGGTTCTCAAACTTTTTTTGCACTCAAGCCTCTCTTGAACATTAAACCTAATTGTTAAGCCTCACTTTCTTGGGGGAAAAAAACCCCACTCTTTTATGTTAAAATTAAAACAAAAAGAAAGCACACAATATTACATTGATTACTATATATATATTTTGCCCGAGGGAAATGTTTTTAGTTCAATGAATCCATGGGCATGTAATGAGGAGGAAAAAAGAGAGGATGCCGATGAAAATGAAGTATTTAGAAAAAAATACCCCAAGTGAGGTCAAGAAAGAGATGGGAGGAGCAGCTAACAGTAAGTGTTAAAAGTGAGAGGATAAGAACTGAATCGATTCAAGTAAGAATGGTGGAAGGACGGAGGTAGATGGAGACTTTTAGTAAACTGACCCGGCCACAGGCTGGAAACAGTCGATGATGATGATTAATGTATGTGGAAAGTAACTATAAAGCTAGTGCCTGTAAGGCCTGCGTTGCCCTCGGCCTCTTTGCTTCCAACCCGACCCCGTGCCTTACAAGAAATCCCCTCGTGCCTAACAGTTTGATAAACCCTGTGTTAGGATATTAAAATGAAATAAATTAAGGTCAGAGAGACAAGTTTGAAAAATGGTGGGTTTAGACCGTTTTCAAGGTTTTAAAGAATGTCCTATTTTGGTTAATATTTTAATGTAACAATGCAAGTACAATATAATAATAATAATGAAATAAAGGCATGCTTACAAAATGCTTCTGTTTTTAAGGTAAATAATGTTGTTTATTTTTTAACTGTATAATGTGTAGATCCCAGGCTCCAATGACACACATTTATGTTGTCTCTAGGACAGTGCCATATCTATTCTACCCTGTGGACCACGGGGGGCAGGACCCGGTGACTGCAAAGGCGGCCCTATACAGCAGAGTGTACCTCTCTCCACTTATAGTTGGGTGCCTTCAAGGTCACCCTTCCTCTCTCCCTCAGCGTCCCAACATCAGTTCTCTTCCCGCACCCTTCAACGTGGGCCTCGCGGGGACCTATGTGACCTCCCTTGATGCTGCCCTGTCTCGGGTGGTAAACCTGCTGTCCCAACAACTGCTTATGTCGCAGTCGAGGCACCTCGTGGTGAGCTGCAACGATACTACTTATTTGTAACCATCGTGTTTAATTTGTCTCGGGAATATGATAGCGGATGTTTGTTTTACATCTTAGAGGAAAAGGGTTGGATAGTGGGGTAAGGTGTCTCTGGTGCAGCCAGGCTGTGTCTTGTACGTTGTGTATGAGAGTGGATGTTGTGTACTCCTAGTTTGGTTGCTGCGAGGCTCTGACACTTCTGTCAGTAGAGTACCTGACAACAGTATACCCCCAAGCTTGGAACTGTCAGTTAGCACCAAGAAAGAACAACCAATCAGCAGGGGTACCTGTCAGTGCTTCAGCAGGTTTACTGGCGACCACTCTTTCTTTGCTGACTTCCTCACCTGTGTCTGTCGACCTCAGCTGTCAGCAATGGCTGTTGCATTTGGCAGGGAACATGTTTTCAGGTAGGATAGTATCACATAAATTATATTTAATGCATGACCTTGTATATTCCCGACACTAGTAATAGTTGATGAATGCCCTCCTTGTATGTTCTCGACACTACTAATAGTTTATGAATGCCTCCTTGTGTGTTCTCAACACTAGTAATAGTTGATGAATGCCTCCTTGTATGTTCTAGACACTAGTAATAGTTTATGAATGCCCCTGATATGTTCCAGACACTAGTAATAGTTGATGAATGCCCATGGTATGTACCTGACATTAGTAATAGTTTATGAATGCCCTCCTTGTATGTTCTTGACACTAGTAATAGTTTATGAATGCCCCCCTTGTATGCTCCCTGACACTAGTAATAGTTGATGAATGCCCTCCTTATATGTTCTCGACTCTAGTAATAGTTGATGAATGCTCTCATTGTATGTTCTTGATGCTAGTAATAGTTGATGAATGCTCTCCTTGTATGCTCCCTGACACTAGTGATAGTTGATGAATGTGCTTGTGTGTTCTTGATGCTAGTAATAGTTGATGAATGCTCTCCTTGTTTGTTCTTGTCACTAGTAATAGTTGATGAATGTGCTCCTTGTATGTTCTCGACGCTAGTAATAGTTGATGAATGATCTCCTTGTATGTTCCCGACGCTAGTAATAGTTGATGAATGTGCTCCTTGTATGCTCCCTGACGCTAGTAATAGTTTATGAATGCTCTCCTTGTATGTTCCCGACGCTAGTAATAGTTTATGAATGCTCTCCTTGTATGTTCCTGTTTCTCTGCAACTTGTAGTATTGTTGTTTGTTCAGGTCTGGCTGTGAACAGTCTACGGACAGTCGAGATACTAACCCCCCCCTCTCAAGTGGACCCCCACAAGGAGCTTTGGGCCATGTTCCAAGACAGACAGGTACAATAGACATTGAATAGAGGTTTGTTAAAGTACCAGCGTCTGCTCCTTCTTATGACGAAACCTGTCTGTTTCCAGCTGAGTGTGTTGTCTGAGCATCTCCTGGGACACGTCCTGAGACTCCTCAGTATATTTGTACATGTCCTAGAAGATGCCCATCCTGTCCTTCCCTCCACCAAGATACCTGTTCCCCCCTCTCTCTCGCCCATCAAGAGGAAAGGACGGATGGACATCACAGAAACTCGCGGAATGTCGCCGGTCAAGATTGGCGTGGGTGAGTGTGTATTGCGAGTCTAGGCTCGAGGTTAGTGCTGCACTAAACTAACGTGTGTGTTTGATTATAGATGTTACAATCCTTTGCGCTGTGACTTTTTGAGACAGATTGAAGGTCAACTTGTGTGTCTGTTGACAGACAAAGAAGACAAGATGGAGGAGAAGAAAAGTGGGCGTGGTGTGCCACTGGGCCTCTTTGCTAACTTGCCTCACTATGTCAAGATACACGACATGGTGAAGAGTGCTTACACAAACTACAAGGTGACTCATCACATTGTGTCCATTTCTTGACAATCCACCCTCGTCACATTGGGTCCAATGCCAGACAATCCACCCTCGTCACATTGGGTCCAATGCCAGACAATCCACCCTCGTCACATTGGGTCCAATGCCAGAC
>CABFWB010001018.1:129090-166540 GCA_902151455.1 Timema bartmani | reverse complement strand
CCCCTCTAATGTCTCCCTTCATCACCCCCTGGATGCACTTACCCCCTCCTCACTCTGTTGTTTTGTTGTATCAAGTGCGAGAATCTGAATGACGCAGAGCAACTGTCATGGCTGCTGGTAAACCATACAGAAGAGATAGTAGCGCTATCCACAGAACCACCGGTACAAGAGTTAATAGCTGCGGTACATAGGAATTCCGCCGCCAGTGGACTGCTGGTACAAGCTGTGGGTTCCAAATGCCAGGACTTAAAACAGGTGAGCCGGTATTACCACCGGTTGAAAGTTAATAGCTGGTACACAGGAGCTCAAATAAATACAACACATAATTAAGAACGATGTGTTTACATCGCTGAATTCCTCCAACCATTGAATAATATTCAATTAAAATAAATTACAGAAGAAATTTTGGTTAAAAATTTTGTTTTCAAATTTTTAGTCGGACAACCAGACCATTATTTATCACTGAACTGAATGTATGTTGTTTAACATTTAGAAACTATTTCTCTTGCAACTTGATTAACACAAACAAATTTTAATATAAGGAATATAATCATACCAATGTTTACCATGCTCCTCGTTTCAAATTCGAGTTTAAGATTTAAAAAAAAACTTTTGACATTCCAAGCACTTGTTTTTATCACACAACAATTTAACTAATGCTATCACTCGAATTTATGCTCAAGAGTTTAAATTATTCGTCCATTTTTCTCTGATTTTGCAAAGTCTTGCAATCAAATTCCTGTCAATTTCTCAGAGCAAAATTAAGGGGTGGAGGGGGTTATTATAATTAGGGATAGGACTTTTGATACCTGGAATCCTTAGAGATATTAAAGATTGGGAAATTTTAGAAAACTTTGTATTCAAGAATCAAATCCTTAAAATGTAATAATTTTTTTCTTCACTATTTTTAAGTGTTCAATTTGTTTTAAAGCTCTACTACTGCTTTTAATTGGTTCAGAACCAATTATAATTATAGGATGAACTCAACAACCAGGCCCCAGACCAGTAATTTAACACTTAACTGAATATATTATTGTTATAGTGAATAGATTTTAAGAAAGAATGTTAACATTATATTTTCCATTCTATTATTTTTATATTTCCAGTTATGTTTATAATTTTTTTTTCAATATTCAGATTCGTAAAATAGTGGATTCGACCCAACCCTAACTAAAATGTTTGCGGTCATGTTCCCAGCCGAGCTTTGTGTGCCGACTGTTGCGGTGCCTGGAAGGAGTACACCCTTCCCAGAGTGGGGCCCTGCTCATGCTACTGGTCCCCAGACTCCTGGGGTCTCCTCAGCTAGCTCCCGCGAGACTGGCCGGAGCTCTGGCTTGTCGCCGCGCGGAGCTACTGCTCACCCTTTCTGAGGAGGAGGTTCATTCTCAGCTCACCAAGGCAGATCTAGATAAAGTGCTGGAGTCGCTGCATGGCTCAGGACTCACCAACAAGTACGCAGCTCACTTGTCGCTACAAGCACAATGCTCGGACACAGCTCACTTGTCGCTACAAGCACAATGCTCGGACACAGCTCACTTGTAGCTACAAGCACAATGCTCGGACACAGCTCACTTGTAGCTACAAGCACAATGCTCGGACACAGCTAACTTGTAGCTACAAGCACAATGCTCGGACACAGCTCACTTGTAGCTACAAGCACTCTGAGTATCTACTGGGTATTTACTCGAATAGTTTCATGACAATTGGTTGGAACTTGGAAGGAAAACTAATTATTCGGAAGTTTGGTGGCTTGCAATGGAATTCGATACTTAGAGGCCTAACATAAGCTCTTCTTGTCGGCACTGACATTTGCCAGTCAATAAGGTTGATTCTCGATTAGCTGGTAGAAAATGAAAAATAAAAGAATAACAAGGACCGCGAAGCGAGTATTTACTCGAGTGTCTAGCAGAAACAATACTAGCTCCGTAGCTCAAGTAACTGTTGCCATCCGATGCGAGTATCTCCGATCACTGATATCTCAATCACCGATACTTTTGAGATGGAGTCACTGGGAGTAACGGTGATCAAATAGTATCGTTTAAAAAATCACAGCCAGTGATTTATCGCCCATTTATAATCTTTACAGCAATGGAGAGTGGGATTGTCGGTGCTAGTTTTCATGATCTGTTTGTATTTATACTCAGACACAGTGGTTTACTGATTCTGCTCCACAAGCTGGGCAACCAATTCTTCAACATGCCCGCTGCGGACGCTGATAAAGGTCGAGCGTTCAGCCCTGCCAGTGTTCGTTCCATCCAAGTCAACAAAGCCTGGTTCCTGGCTCACGTCAGACACAGGTACGTCAAATGATTTCACTCTTATTCTATTAATAGACGAGGCCGCCTTGTAGTGTGGCGTTAAGTTGTGTAAAAATGGCGTGTTTCTTAGGGTTTTACAATTCCTCTTACCTTGAATTATTCAAATCAAATGTTCCATGATGGGGCCAATAAAAAACTTGCTATCCTAGTCTCAAATAAGATTAGAAACTAAATATATAAAGAAATAAAATATAATAGGGCATTATGTTGATGAACTGTTTCCATCCTGTGGCCGGGTCAGTTTAGTACACTTATCTCTAACCCAAACCAGTCTAATGACCAGATTCACAAATTTGAGGCATATTGTGGCTCACGGCCTATACAAATATGTTCTCCTGAATATATTCTAGACTTTTGGTTTTTCAGTGTGTCTTGCTACCCATCCAAACTCTGCACATTTTAATCACTCTATTGGGTAAGGGATGAGTAAGATATAATTGAGAGGAAATGTATCCACATTTTATTTAAGGGAGAAACAATCCCCGAAACATCCAGCTGTAACTTGAACTATTACCACCCTAACACCGGCAAACTAGACCATAACAATCTGACGTTTAAGCTGCATGCCCACCAATGTAAGTCTATAATAGCTATTTGATGCTATGTATTTAAAATCATTTAAGTAGACCTATTTAAAATATTTGAAAACTTACAAATTGTACTCGAATCGCTGTAGCTCAAGAGACAACTTTAAATTTTGTTACTTAACAAAAAATTAAACAGAAAACTTGGTGGTTCTATGAAGGTTTCTTGGAATAGTTAGTATGGAATAAACTGCCACTTTAATGCCCGAAGTGTGAGGTGTTTGTATCTTTCCGAACCTACAAAATAACCACTCCAAAAGTGTTTTACATTTGACCCAGTTTCACCCTAGTTTCTTCGTTAACAGTCCTTGCCTCTATGAATACATTGCTCTTCTGTATCTGTCAGATGTTGTCAGCGTGAGTACTCTGGGCTAGAGTCAGCGCAGATGCTCAGTAAGCTGGATTATGATGACATCTTCAGTTTACTGAGCTGCAAGGATTTCAACCCGGGCATTTTACAAGACTGCTTCAAGCTGGCTACAGAACTCACACTGCAGGTCAGGCACTGCCCCCAGAGTTCAGGACAAGCTCTTCTCAACCCCTCTCACACAGCCCAGCTACACTACAGCCTCACCCCTGCACATGATGTATCGACACTCTCCAAGTCACTTCTCTTAGAATAACAGCCTTATACTTTTTCTTTTTTGCCACTCATTAGCGTAGTTAGTATTAACCCATCAAATACTAATTACGCTAATGAGGTAAGCATTGGAAAGGTAAAAATTGATGTTAAATGTAACCGCATTTGTGTGGCGGGATGGTGGGAAACTATCAGGAAAAGCTACCTTGATCGAGATTCGAATCCTGACCTTCCTGCAACCGGCATACTAGAGTAGATTTGACTGACATTAGAGTCTGCTGTGTTCTCAATGAAGCAGGTAAGATACTTGAGTCAGGAGGTCCCAAGTGCTGATACTAGTGACATGTTTGTATTTCAGGAGTATCAGAAAGCCCCGGCATACCACAGCGACACCCCCAGCTTCATACCAGCAGAGGAGACCTTGTCCAGGTTGGAGTCCCCGCTATACAGAGCATCCAGGCTGTGCCTTCTGCAACATGTGGCGAACATACGTGCGTTACTGCCTGTACCTCACCAGGTGAGACTTATCTTAATGAAACTGTCTCAGGTATATTGTCCTGTGTGGTCTGTCGCACTAGCAGGTATATTGCCCTGTGTGGTCTGTCGCACTAGCAGGTATATTGCCCTGTGTGGTCTGTCACACTAGCAGGTATATTGCCCTGTGTGGTCTGTCACACTAGCAGGTATATTGCCCTGTGTGGTCTGTCGCACTACCAGATATATTGTGATATATTGTCCCAGGTATATTGTCCAGTGGGGCGCCAAGCCAGCGCCAAGGAGCTCAAGTACAGTCACGACCTCGAGCAGCTGCTCATGGACAGCACTCTGTGGGACCTTGTGTTCCTGGTGGCCCCAGCCGTCACCACCTACCTCCACTCCCTGACCAGACTTGGAGGGCCTTGTTTGGGGCAAGAGGCGCGAGATGATCTGGCCAAGTTTGCAGTGCTCTGTCTCGAGGTGATTATATGTGGATAGCAGGCTAATTAACAAACACGAAGACATATGTAATCATCAGCGATATAAAACTCAACGTCTGTAAGGTGGTATATATATATATGTATACACACACACACACACACACACAATCAACTTTTAATATTATTTCAGACTATACACATGTGTTTGTACTAGGAATAAGTAAGGTTTAATTTAGAATAAGTGTAGCCTAATTTTTGTTGAGGGAGAGTGGAAAACGATTTATAAAAAACAAATTAGTACACCTGACCGGAATTCAAACTATTATCTCTCCATCATAGGCAGTCCAGTCTATTGCGAAAGTGAGTCCATTTGACCACCAAAGTGGGTGTTGGTGCTAGTTAAAATAGCTTGTATATGTTATCACTAGGTGTCTTTGGGTAGTCAAAAATTAAGATTTCGAATCAAGATTTAGTAGTATTCAAAATCTTTTATTTTATCCCTAAAATTTTGAGATTAAATAATTTGATCCAATTTTAAGATACCATTTCACGGATAATCAAGTCCGTTAATATTTATCTTTGATTAAAAAAAACTGTACACGGTGAAATCTCCCCTAATGGACACCTCTAAATAGCAGATTCCCCGGTAAAATAACTTGGGCTCTAACAGGTGCAACTTCCCAATAACGTACTTTCTTAGTGACTGACACAGACACTTCTCTTTACCTATATTTATGCATAACAATCTCCCAACAGCGGACAGAAATAGAAGTCCCCAGTCCGTGTACAGTATTTTACTGTAAGAACATCATTGTCGCGCATGAGGTGTGAGCAGTACTGCCTTTCCCCTTTAGTGGAAGTTTCTAAAGCTAAGGTAGAATTAACTACAATACTTCAAGGTCATTGCCACCACCAGGGTAATGTTCCATGTATACTTCAATACTACAAAATTGCTAGACACGTCACAAAAATTCGAAATAACTCGAAAAATATTGATTTTTCACACAAAAATTCTCTTTATAAAAGTAAGACCTTGAGATTACCTACCTAAAGAGAATTTACATGTTATGATTGGATAAAAACTTTAGCTGTCATTTGATCTTCTGTAGTCAACATATATGGTAAGAGCAAGCGCTCGAATTAACGTACATAAAAAGTTCACAAGGCCCGATCAAATAAAATTGTAGATTTAATTGGTGTCTCGTGTACTTCAATAATACAAAATTGCTAGATACTTTACAAAAATTAAAAATAACTCGAAAAATTATGATTTTTCATATAAAAATTCTCTTTATAAAATAAAGACCATGGAATTACCTACCTAAAGAAAGTTTAAATGTTACGATCGGATAAAAACTTTAGCTGTCCCTGGCTCTTCTGTAATCAACATATATGGTAAGAGCAAGAACTCGAATTAACATAGATAAAAAAGTTCACAAGACCCAATCAGATAACATTGTAGATTTAAATGGTGCCTTGTGTACTTCAATACTACAAAATTGCTAGACACTTCACAAAAATTCAAAATAACTCGAAAAATATTGATTTCTCATGTAATAATTATCTTTATAAAAGGAAGGCCTCGATTTAGCTAAAAGGTTTAATTCATAAAAAAATGTATACATGTGTTTATGGTTGCACCCTTAAATAGATTTATTACAGAGATTCAACTTAAAATATTTGACCATTTTTCTCTAGGTAAACTACTTTCCAATTTTTTAAAGGGAGGAAACAAATTACTGCTTTTACAATATAAATAATATCACAGTTCACACTTTACACTGTTGTCACTGGACAAAGAGGTAAATATCTGCCTCTTCAAGAAAATCAATAATTACCACCCAATTCCCCGACCTAGGCTTCATCCTATCGGAACTCATTAGGAGGGAATGTGAAACGCGCAACGCAACTTCAAAATTGAGTAAACCAAAAATTACAAAAGGGGGGAGGAAGGAAATTGATGAAGAATAATAGAGCACTTACAAAGGAACAAAAGGCATATTTCTAAGTGTCATATCATTCTTTATACATTTAATTTTCCTCCCTTAAGTAATTTTTAGTTTCCTCTTTTAGGAAGTTATGTTTATCTAAGGACAGATTTGCCCAAGTTACATGTTTCATGACAGTTTGTGGTCCTTGGCATCACAGGCGGTGCTCTGGCTTGTGTCTCCGGCCCGCCTGGCCACCTCTGACGCTCCTCAGCCAAGTCACCTGCAGGCGGGACTCTGTTGCGCCAATGCTGTCCTGAAGGAGCCCAACCTGAGCACTGAGGTGGGACATGGTTCTCGCATTTTGTCAGCTTGCGGGGCTGTCTACAGGCTGGTGCAGTTCCTTTTGCCTGGGGATCAGCTGCCAACCCTCTCGGATACAGGTGACAAGACACTGATTGTACTGAACAACTCCTAGCGCACCTGGCCAGTATTAGCGAGGGGGAACGGTTGGTATGATAGTACCGTTTGTTGACAGGTCTGAGTCAGGCCCTTGACTCCCCGGACACTGCGAGTGCTGCTCTTGCTTGCCATCAGATGGGGACACTGGTGCTGTGGCTAGAAAGAACCAAGCTCAGGATGGATAACATACCTACATTTCTGGCAGCACCCATCAAGTATGTCCTGTCACCCCATGGGGCTTGGAAATGGGTTGGATAGTGACCTTGTGATGGTTGAATGTTCAGGAGCCTGTTAGTGACCTTGTGATGGTTGAATGTTCAGGAACCTGTTAGTGACCTTGTGATGGTTGAATGTTCAGGAGCCTGATAGTGACCTTATCACGGATGCCGCTGGTAAACTCGTATGTGGCCACTCCCCCAGAAGCGTGGCGCCAAGGCTGGACCGTTGAGCTTGGTGGTCCCTCTAGAACCACTGTACCGCCCCTGCCAGTAGAGTACCTGCAAGACATTGACCTTCTACACCAGCTCATCTTCAGGTGGGAGCATTTAGAATGTCCTTCATTGTGATGTTTGACGTGTGATGAGTACTCTCACACTGTGTGATGTTGTGTACAGGGTCACGTTGCTGGGGTGGACCAGCAGACAGCAGTTCGAGGAGACCTGGATGTCTCTTCTCAGTGTCCTTAGTTTGAATCCTTGTGAGAACACTTCTCCAGAGGAGACAGCCCTCCTGGTCCAGGTACACATCATGACACTCCTAGCCTCTATTACACACACCCTCCTGGTCCAGGTACACATCATGACACTCCTAGCCTCTATTACACACTTGTTTGGTCCTGCAGCGTGATCAGTCAATTTATACCTTTATGGTTTATATTTCCAGGATCAAAGAATGACCAACACATTAGTAGCTTTTATATGATCACATGACAGGAGTCTGGCGGTACAAGCCATCACAGGACATGTAGCTAGTTGTGTTGTGTTGTGTTGTGTTGTGTGCAGGCCAGCAGTCTGGCAGTACAAGCCATCACAGCGCTGTTGGTACAAACTCTGCTCCTGCCCGTACCAGGGAACCCCAACACAAGTCAACTGGTCCATCAGCCCCGGGACAAACCTCTGCCCAGCTGCAGGTGAGAGGTTTGATTGGTCTCTCGTCTTTCCTCTGACCTCTCTCAGACTCGAGGGTCACATCAGGGGTCATTTCCATGTCAACCCAAATCAAATATGTAATATTCTTAAAGACGAAGCAAAGTTTTATTTATTTTTGTTAATTGTTTTATGCTTGAAAATATATATCGTGCTTACTGCTTAGTAACTTTATGCACTAAAATAATTTAGAAAATGTTTTATTACACTTTTGTAATATCTAATTCTAATTTGATAAATCAAGATGATATCACAACATACAATTAAATTACTTCATATTTATGAATATATATTTGTGGTGTACACTCACTCTACATTGAAAGGTAGCAAGCTATGTTTGACCGACTATACTTTGGCCCTGTCTTATAAGTCAGTGGTTCGCGCACCCCTCGGATGTAATCTCTCTTAAAGTTTGTACCCTCCCTCCCCCGAATCTGTGGCCGAACGGTCTAAGGTGTCACTCTCATGTTAGACTGGTCTTCTGATGACTGGGAGATTGGGGCTCTAAAATGCTTCCTTCCTCACCCCTACCCCTTTAGAGTAATTATCAAATATGTGTATAACACGAACAGGTGGTGAGACGCAGTGATAAAAAAACAACACTTTATACCCCCAAAGTTGTTAGTGCATAATGAAAGTGATACATATTCTATCATCTACATATAAAGTAGGCACCCACCTACGAGGTCTAGTTGGCTAACGCACTAGCTTTGTGTTGAGTTAGACTGCCTAGGGCAGAGAGATCGAGGTTTGAATCTCGCTCAGGTAACTGGAGGTGGATTTTACTAAATGGTTTTCCACTCTCCCTCCACGCAAATTCGGGTTAACTTCCTCTAAATTCAACCCTCCCAATTCCTAGTCCATTAGCATAATTAGTACCTACTTAAGCGTATAACCTGAATGGGTAGTAAGACGCGGTGCTAAATAAATATAATACATATAAAGTAAATATAATAAATTACATCCAAAAATAATGTATCAAATCAGATTTTTCCAAACTGGGCTCCTCCATGAGGCAATTTTTTAATAATCTTTATTTGTTTTTTCACACTCTAAAATAGCATCAATAATTAGTATTGCCAATTTATTTAAATCTGAATAAAGAACATTTGCCAAAAGCGCAGCTAGAACATGTGATATTTTCAGTTTGTTTTATACTTTGTAAAATTTAACTGTCATATTATTAAATGTTCATAATATAAGTGAATATTTTTATGAGGACTACAGCATGTATTTTTTCTGGTGCAAGGGCTTCTTTGGTCTTAAGAGTTTGGGAACATCTTTATTAAATAATAAGTTTTAAATTATATATATATATGTGTGTGTGTGTGTGTGTGTGTGCGTGCGTGCGTGCTTTATAAATTTTACCACCCCAGGCTGAATGTTGTAATGGAAACGCGCAAGGTAAATTATATATGTGTGTGTGTGTGTGTGTGTGTGTGTGTGCGTGCGTGCTTTATAAATTTTACCACCCCAGGCTGAATGTTGTAATGGAAACGCGCAAGGTAAACTTATATATTTAAGTACAAACAAAGGGTAAATAACAATAATTGAACATAAATTGAGTATTTTAGTCGTCAATATTTTTATTGGTGAAGCTTTTTAATTAATGATATCTACATATTTTTTTTCAAAGCTTAATTGAAGCTGATATTTTTTTTGAAGCTTTGCACACCTATAATCAACATTATTGATTGTGTCCATAATATCAGTGTGTTTTGTGTGTGTGGCGCGCTCACGGTGTCGGATATCTGTTTGTACTTGCTGATCCCTAGTTTCTCCGACAAGCTGAGGATCATTCACAAGCTCTTATTCTGGAGACTTCAAGATCAGGAACTATTATCTGCAGATGCTGGCAAGCTGGACCATGTTTTCCAGAGAGGTAATTTGGAGCGTCTGGACGCCCCCTGCAGGTAATATTGCTTGGTCAGGGGAAGCTTGCTTTGGGCGTTCTAGTATAGGGCAAGGGTGTAGAAAGTGGTGATCGGGGGGAGGGGGGGTATAAACACCACTCTTTATGGAGTTGGGGGGTCCATTTATACATATAAAAAAGTTTTATTTGCTAAAGATATAGTAACATTTTCAAGTGAAAACCCCCGGTACAGGTGATATACCAGTCATTAAATCGGATTTTTGTCATGAACATAACTAAAAAGTCATTAAATTGTCTTCAGGGTACATGAATTTTTGTGATTCAAGTTCATTGTACAGGTAAGAATAGTAATTTTTTTCATACTTTGTTAAAATTTACAGCTACTCTTTCAGTGATAGCAAAGCTTAAAAATGAGAAAATCTTAAAAATCATAATTTATGATATTTTGTAATAAAATCTCCATCTGAGGGGATAGTTTAGAACTTTATCTACTACCGGTACTTTAGTAATTTTTATTGGTGGCTGGTGAGTTCTTAAGAGCGGCCTTCTGTGTGACATAACTTTCTATCTTCTTCTTTGACTTTTGTTTTTATTTTGTCTTAACTTATGTCTTTTTTTGGTAATAAATATTTGAGTATAGATCATGAAAAGGTAATGAAATATTGTATAGGCCCCTACACAGGGGCAGACTTATACCTTCGGCCGGCCAGGCTCGATATAATTTGCCGCCCGGTTTTGACCTATACTAATAACAAACAAACTGAACAGGAATTTCCTCACTAACACGCGTAGAGTAATTCGACAATAATTTAATTTTTTTACTGTATTGACAGTATTTTATACAGTTTTTGTTAAAGAATAATATTAATAACAGAATTACAGGGAACGTGATTTGTCCAGACGATTCTCCTCATTACAGTTTTGTTTTCTTCCTAGGAAATATAACAATACTCTTTTAAGAGTGGGACGAGCTTACTCATTACCTTACTGGGGTTTTAACTATTGTGCTAAACCATTGGCTCTTCACGCCTAGTTCACTCTGAGTGTGTCAACACTTTTAACTTACAGTTATGTTAATTATCGTGGCCAACTCTATAGGTCAGTTTAGAAAATATTGGCTTGTGCTCTGATTTTTATCGATGTATTTGCTTGCTTGTTAGCTCCATTAAACTCTTATGTCAACATGCATTTCTTTCTTATACTTCCAAGTGTTCACCTATTATGTTTATTTCCCTTGTTCATGTAATTGGCTTATCTAGTGTTAACTACAGCGCCGATACACTGAATATTTTATAATTATATGTTATCACATCCAAAATACTAGATACTAGGCTAATTCTTATATAATATAAATATATATACATTATATATTATTGTACTGATTGATTAAATATATGTCTGCCTCTGTGGTCTAGTGGTCAGAGTTCCTGGCTACAGATACAAAGGTCCCGGGTTCAATCCCCAGCGTTTCCAGAATTTTTCTGTGAGGTCGTGGGCATGGGTCGAGGTGAAACTCAGAAAATTGTCAGTAAACTGTGCCAAAATACAAAACTAGATTTTAAATGTTATGAGATTCTAAATCTTATATGGACAAGTAAAATACTCGATCTAAGCCAACTTCTTTAAAATGTAAAATTATTAAAATTTCTTGACTTTTAGATTCAAATTTCAAATTAAGTTACATCCAATCCTAATTTTGAGTCCATTTGGATATGAAATTTCTAATTCGAAACAAATTTTTCAGATAGTAAAATTCGGGCTCGGAATCTCAAAGCTCTGCACAGGTCAGATCAATCCGCCGACATGCCTTGATGCGGACATGAGTTTATTAGATAAACTTTGGTTTCATCCCAAACCCACCAACAGGATCCTTAACAAAGTGTTGTGTCCTTTTGGCAGATACGGGTACAGCCAAGTGTCATTGGAATATCTGTGGACAGCCACAAGGATCCTGGATCCAAAGGATTCAACTGGGACAGCCGCTACTGGCAAGGTGAAACTATCAGGTACTCTTTATTTTAGAAGAAGGGGGATGAACGGTGAAGTTTACAAACCTCAACTTGGCTTCAAAAAATATATACTCATCATCTAAAATTGTATTTCAAGCTCAATTATAACCATTTTGAGCTGTCATGCACACTTCAGTTACCGTGATAGGTGGCAGTCTTACCTTGACTGATTACACTATGGCCCCATCTCATACACTGTACCATAGTGTAACCAAACAAGGTAAGATTGTTATACTTTGGAGTAAACTAAAGATACAGTACAGATTAAATATAATGGAAAAATCTTAAGGTCATTCATCAATCAACATGTTATTGCACAATTTTTAACAAGCATATAATTATAAGGTATAAATAATGATTCAACGATTTCAAATCATTGCAGTTCACGAGCTATTAGCTGGGTCAAACTTGTTATTTTATGCTTTTTGCGTTCCAGTGTTAAGGTAAAGTAATTAATGTATGGGGCTTAACTTTATGACAACTAGACACGCAAGAGTGGGAGGAGCAAATAACAGAAAGTGTTAGAGGGAGAGGAGAATAAAGGAAAAAATTAATAGAGGAAGATTAGAGGAAGATGGAGGTATTTTACTAAACTGACCCAGCCACAGGATGTTGATGGCGGTGAAGATGTTTAAAATATTAATATTATAAATATTTAATTGTGTACCCCTTATGAATGTCTAGTTAAACTAAATTTCAGCCGGTTTGACCTCTTTATAACCCGTGATTTGTAATAATTTGAAATAATCAAATGGTTAATAAAATTATACACCTGTTAAAATTGTGAAATTAAATGTTTATTGTCAGTTGACCTTAGGTAATAAAACTGCATGTTGTGATAGTTGCTTTTTTTTTGTCAAATGAGAATAAAATATTACAAACAATTGTGCAATAAAATGTTTTTTATATGAGTTTAGTGTAGAAGTTAGAGATGGTGTCGAAACCTGCATTTCTCAAATCCGAATCTTAAAATTTCTTTCGAATCTCGAATCCTAGAATTTTTTAAAATGGACAATTTTAGTTAAAATGAAACTATTTAAAATTGAATTTAAAAAAAAGTGGTCACTGACAACATGATATTTTGTTTGGCATTTCAGTTATGTCGTAAACATAAAAAAACAAAACTTTTTCTAGTAAATTAATTATATTAATACAATTTTGTCATTTTTTGCTATTTTGTTAACTCTCTCATCTACTCAAGTCAATATAATTCCTTTTGCCATTTGATTAAAATTGTTATTTAAAGTCAAGCTTTTTATAGTTGTATGTGAGAAACTTTTTTTTTTTTAGATTTTTACGAATCTCTCAAATATGGAAGGATTCGAGAATCCCAACTCTGATAAAAATGAATATGAAAAAGCACAAGAAAAAAAAATTCTAGTATAAAACTTATTAATAAAATACATTCGATCTCAATTCAGCTTCGTGAATATTTCATATTTTTGATCAAAATTCAATTTGAATTGAAAAAAATGTATTTCACACAACGCTTTTTTTTACTAGGGTACTCGTTTGGATTAAACGCATAATATGTACTAATTATTCTTCTATCTTACGAACGAGGATGGTTCCATCAAGAGGAAGTGTACACCTTTTGGCTTGGAAAAAACCATCCTCAGTACACCCCTCCGAGACTCGAACCTCCAATCTTCCAGTCATGGGCAGTCCAGTCTATTTCTAGAGTGACACCTTATACCATTCGACCACCAAAGCGGGTGTTAATTTATTACTGGAACGTTAACATTTACATGCGCTTACAGTGAGCTATCACTTGTTCCAGTGTCCAAGGCGTGTTTGGAGCGAGAGCAGTGTCTTGCGGCAAGTGGCTTGGACCTACACTCGTGTCTCCACTTCCTGCTGGACCTGTACTCCCAGTGGACTCTGCCCCAGGTGAGTCAGCTCTCGACACTATGCTGGGCATTCAGAGATGTTGTAATATGTGTAGCACCCATATGTCTGTCTGTTTGTTATCAGTCGGGGACCCCTTTGAGACTGGTGAAGGAAGCAATCACCTCGGTCCTGTCCATCTCTGACCTGTTTACCGAGAGGGCACAGTTTCAGTGGATGCTGGAGACTTTCCTGGAGCTGTCTCGCAGTCACCCTTCAGAGGACGAGATACTCCACCAGTATCTTGTGTTGGGGTGTTGCAAGGCTGCGTCTGTACTTGGAGTGGTAACATATAGTTATATCCTTGTGATACGTTCTGTTCGCTGTTTAATATACCTTCCTTTTCTTACTCTGATCTTTGTTTTTTATCCTTTAGTAAAGTTCTGCTTACACTTCTGTTTTTTATGTTTTGATTAAAGTTTCTTAACCTTTTATTATGTTCTGCTTGCTGTTAACCTTTTGTCAAGCATTTTATTTCACTGCATCTTAATATCTGTTGAGGTTATATGCGTCTTTGTTATGTTCTTCTTTATATTACTTACTCACTCTATGGCATTAGGAACTCGAAAGTTAATTGCCACACTTACAAAAGTACGCCATCCTATCCCTGTCTTGAGCTAGTTCTATCCAGTCTATCTCACTTCACCATATCCCTATATTGAGCTACTTCTAGCCAGTCCACCTCATTACACCCTATCTCTTTCAGGTCCATTTCATTGTGTAAGGTAAGAGACCCTGTTTCACACCCGTAAAGAACAACCGGTAAAATGGTTTTTATATTCTTAGTTTTACATTCTTTGAAAGCCGGCGAGATGTCAACAACTTACTGACCGAACAATAGTACGCATTTTCTGATTGTATTTTTTTCCTAATTTCCAATTTAATATCGTTATTGCTAGTTAAAATTGCTCCTAAATATTAAATCTCATTAACCCTGTCGTATGAAATGCTGTTGGCAGTACTCTCTAAATTATTGCCCCCAATGTTTGTTATCTGTGTGATTATACAGCTAGTCTTTTCGGCATTCACTTCTAAACTTATTTCCTTACTAGCCTCTAATAAAATTTTTGTATTTCTGGCAACAACTTCTTAATGTTATATATTTTTTCTCTGCTTACAGTTCCTTATCCTTGTGTTATTTTCTGCTAATTGTTTGTTATATTTGTGTTATATTATTCACATAGTTTCTTCTTGCTTTGTTCCTTGTGAATAGTTGTGGACTAATCTATCAGCACTTTGCTTGTTTTGTTATTACCTTACATCCGTTACTGTTTCCAGCCTGTGGTCAGTTCGTTATTCAAGCCATATATTCTCCACTACCAGCCTGCTAGGCCTGTCGTAGCTGCATATGCCTTATAATCTAACTTAAGACTAGAACAGGCACAACATCCAGTCCCCGGTCGTCAATTTATCAATGTTAAAGGGTAAACCCATAATTTCAACCATGCCGGGAGTTGAACCCTGGACCCTTCGCTTAGTAGGCAGACACGCTACCGACTGAGCTAAGGTGTCGGATTGCTTGTTTTGTTATTCAAAATTTTGAATTATTGATATAAATTAAGTAATACTTGTTATTTGCATTGACCTTAGATTTTCTAAAAATAGATATTTATTAAATTAATATAGTAAATTCTTGAATTTCTGTTTAATAAGTTCAAAGTGTTTGTTTGGCTGTTAAAAAATAAGGTCAATAGGTCAATTGTGACTTGACAACTAACACACTTCCTTTCCGGTTGACTCAGGATGCTGAGGTGCATGAGCGCATCAAGAAGCTTGTCGAAGGAGGTCTAAAGAGCGCATTTCTCCCCTCTCGCATCGCTGCCCTCCATGGACTACTGTATTTACTTCAAGGCGGGACCCTGTTGGGGTCTGACCACATGCTCCAGATTCTACCTCTGGCCATAGAGTACATTCAGCGACACATTGACGCTAGAGCCGGGTGAGGAACTATCTTTCCGCCACTGATGACTCCATGATAGGTGTTTATGGGTTATTTAATATCTGGTAAAAGGAGCAGGACAAATAAGGACACAGTTTACACTCCCCTCTGATGAGTTCCGATAGAATGAAACCTAGGTCAGGGGATTGGGTGGTGACTATCGATTCTCTTCAAGAGGCAGCCATTATCTCTTTGTCCAGTGGCAGCAATGTAAAGTGTGAACTGTGTTGTGTTTGTACTATTTTATTTGTTTCCATCCCTCTGTCCTGTACCTTCTTTCATTTATGACAAAATGTACCTTTTTTAAAATCAAAACGAGCTTTCTTTTGAAAAGATAATTTAATGTGAGTGAATGGGACTGACGTGTCACATGACATCCGTCAACAGGGTGAGTGAGGAGCATCAGATCGCGATGTGGGGGTTGGCATTCTACCTTCTGGAGAATTTGGAGGAGCAGACGACGGAGACTGAGCTGGCCCCTGCCGTTCTGCAATACACACTGTCACCAGTGATGACACAGGGCCCGCCATCTCGACTACGTCTGGCACTGTTGCAGGTATTATACACCAGGGACCTTCTGACTAGTGTAGTTGTATACGATACCTTCTAAAAAATTAGATCCCCCCCCCCAATGTTCCACCAGTAATCCCTTGATACCACCAGTAATCCCCCGAGACCCCTAGTAATCCCTTGATACCACCAGTAATCTCCCGAGACCCCTAGTAATCCCTTGATACCACCAGTAATCCCCCGAGACCCCTAGTAATCCCTTGATACCACCAGTAATCCCCCGAGACCCCTAGTAATCCCTTGATACCACCAGTAATCCCCCGAGACCCCTAGTAATACCTTGATACCACCAGTAATCCCCCGAGACCCCTAGTAATCCCTTGATACCACCAGTAATCCCCCGAGACCCCTAGTAATCCCTTGATACCACCAGTAATCCCCCGAGACCCCTAGTAATCCCTTGATACCACCAGTAATCCCCCGAGACCCCTAGTAATCCCTTGATACCACCAGTAATCCCCCGAGACCCCTAGTAATCCCTTGATACCACCAGTAATCCCCCGAGACCCCTAGTAATCCCTTGATACCACCAGTAATCCCCCGAGACCCCTAGTAATCCCTTGATACCACCAGTAATCCCCCGAGACCCCTAGTAATCCCTTGATACCACCAGTAATCCCCCGAGACCCCTAGTAATCCCTTGATACCACCAGTAATCCCCCGAGACCCCTAGTAATCCCTTGATACCACCAGTAATCCCCCGAGACCCCTAGTAATCCCTTGATACCACCAGTAATCCCCCGAGACCCCTAGTAATCCCTTGATACCACCAGTAATCCCCCGAGACCCCTAGTAATCCCTTGATACCACCAGTAATCCCCCGAGACCCCTAGTAATCCCTTGATACCACCAGTAATCCCCCGAGACCCCTAGTAATCCCTTGATACCACCAGTAATCCCCCGAGACCCCTAGTAATCCCTTGATACCACCAGTAATCCCCCGAGACCCCTAGTAATCCCTTGATACCACCAGTAATCCCCCGAGACCCCTAGTAATCCCTTGATACCACCAGTAATCCCCCCCGACACTACCAGTAATCTCCCGAGACCCCTAGTAATCCCCAGAGACCACCAGCAATCCCTGGTGCTAACAGCAGGTATTGTTTCAGGGACTAGAGCGGCTGGTGGTATCCAGGTCTGTAGGGGGCAAAGTACGGGAGCAAGTGACCAAAGTGGCAGTGGAGCAGTTGCACCAACCTAACCCTCGAATTTTCCTGCCAGCCTTGCAGTTGCTGCTGTCCTGCATGTACACAGGTGAGGTTATCTCTTAGAACTCTTCAGTTCGCAGTACAACTCGATACACTTACAACAAAATTAGTACAACTTGACACATTCATTAGCAGGGCCCAGATTTTTTATGAGCAAAATATTACCTATAAAAAACTGTATCCACGACTGGGGGATCATGAACAGAGTTTATGTACACATGTTTTTTTTACATCCACTACTGTTTCCAGCCTGTGGTCTGAGTCAGTTTTTTTTATCCAAGCCATATATTTTCCACTGCCGTCTTGCTAGGCCTGTCATAGACAATAAAGGGTGGCTTACTGATAATAATTTTTGGAAGTTTGATAATTTTTTTCTATACGATAATAGCATACAGTCATTTTCACGTTCTAGAGTTTGTGTTAATGGGAGTGGGATTATTTCCAGGTAAATGCGAGAGTGTGGAGAGTAGTGCCGAGGAAGGGAAGGAAACCAACCCGGAAGTACTCATACAAGCCATGGAGAAAACATCGGCTCTCTTCGACAGGTTGGTTAGCAATTAGTCTATAGGTCATCTCTTCGACAAGTTATCGATACAAGCGAGTCAGGGCTCTGACACAAGCTACCACTCTGATGGAATGTTTCTCCTAGGATAAAGAAGGGTTACCCCTTCGAGGTTGAGCTGGTGTGCGGAGTTCTGCCCAACTTGCTGACAGACTTCTTCCCCCCTTCTGAGATCCTGACCCGAGTCATTGGAGAGTTCCTGTCAACACAACAACCTCACCCCAGACTGATGGCTGCTGTGGTCTTTCAGGTACAACTGGTCACTAGTCGCAATGTCACGTCACAGCCGAGTGTTGTTACCATCAAACATTACTAATAAGTAATAACGTTGCTTCCAGGTGTTCGAGCGGGCCTGCCAACTCTCTCAACTAGGACTGCTCCAACACTGGGTGGTGCTCAGTCTTGCCAACTTCACGCAGTGTATGCCTGTCGGGATGGCAACCTGGTGCCTCACGTGTTTCTTCATCAGTGCCTCGACCAATCCCTGGCTGCGAGCCATGTATCCTTCAATCAAACACTCCCCGCACAGAGGACTTAGTCCCAGGTGCTAAAATCAGGAGGTCCCAGGTGCTAGACAAGGTCCACACTAGTCAGGAGATCCCAGGTGCTAGAAAAGGTGCCCACTACACTAGTCAGGAGGTCCCAGGTGCTAGACAAGGTCCACACTACACTAGAGTCAGGAGGTCCCAGGTGCTAGACAAGGTCCACACTACACTAGAGTCAGGAGGTCCCAGGTGCTAGACAAGGTCCACACTACACTAGAGTCAGGAGGTCCCAGGTGCTAGACAAGGTCCACACTACACTAGAGTCAGGAGGTCCCAGGTGCTAGACAAGGTCCACACTACACTAGAGTCAGGAGGTCCCAGGTGCTAGACAAGGTCCACACTACACTAGAGTCAGGAGGTCCCAGGTGCTAGACAAGGTCCACACTACACTAGAGTCAGGAGGTCCCAGGTGCTAGACAAGGTCCACACTACACTAGAGTCAGGAGGTCCCAGGTGCTAGACAAGGTCCACACTACACTAGAGTCAGGAGGTCCCAGGTGCTAGACAAGGTCCACACTACACTAGAGTCAGGAGGTCCCAGGTGCTAGACAAGGTCCACACTACACTAGAGTCAGGAGGTCCCAGGTGCTAGACAAGGTCCACACTACACTAGAGTCAGGAGGTCCCAGGTGCTAGACAAGGTCCACACTACACTAGAGTCAGGAGGTCCCAGGTGCTAGACAAGGTCCACACTACACTAGAGTCAGGAGGTCCCAGGTGCTAGACAAGGTCCACACTACACTAGAGTCAGGAGGTCCCAGGTGCTAGACAAGGTCCACACTACACTAGAGTCAGGAGGTCCCAGGTGCTAGACAAGGTCCACACTACACTAGAGTCAGGAGGTCCCAGGTGCTAGACAAGGTCCACACTACACTAGAGTCAGGAGGTCCCAGGTGCTAGACAAGGTCCACACTACACTAGAGTCAGGAGGTCCCAGGTGCTAGACAAGGTCCACACTACACTAGAGTCAGGAGGTCCCAGGTGCTAGACAAGGTCCACACTACACTAGAGTCAGGAGGTCCCAGGTGCTAGACAAGGTCCACACTACACTAGAGTCAGGAGGTCCCAGGTGCTAGACAAGGTCCACACTACACTAGAGTCAGGAGGTCCCAGGTGCTAGACAAGGTCCACACTACACTAGAGTCAGGAGGTCCCAGGTGCTAGACAAGGTCCACACTACACTAGAGTCAGGAGGTCCCAGGTGCTAGACAAGGTCCACACTACACTAGAGTCAGGAGGTCCCAGGTGCTAGACAAGGTCCACACTACACTAGAGTCAGGAGGTCCCAGGTGCTAGACAAGGTCCACACTACACTAGAGTCAGGAGGTCCCAGGTGCTAGACAAGGTCCACACTACACTAGAGTCAGGAGGTCCCAGGTGCTAGACAAGGTCCACACTACACTAGAGTCAGGAGGTCCCAGGTGCTAGACAAGGTCCACACTACACTAGAGTCAGGAGGTCCCAGGTGCTAGACAAGGTCCACACTACACTAGAGTCAGGAGGTCCCAGGTGCTAGACAAGGTCCACACTACACTAGAGTCAGGAGGTCCCAGGTGCTAGACAAGGTCCACACTACACTAGAGTCAGGAGGTCCCAGGTGCTAGACAAGGTCCACACTACACTAGAGTCAGGAGGTCCCAGGTGCTAGACAAGGTCCACACTACACTATAGTCAGGAGGTCCCAGGTGCTAGACAAGGTCCACACTACACTAGAGTCAGGAGGTCCCAGGTGCTAGACAAGGTCCACACTACACTAGTCAGGAGGTCCCAGGTGCTAAACAAGGTGCACACTACACTAGTCAGGAGGTCCCAGGTGCTAGACAAGGTGCTCACTACACTAGTCAGGAGGTCCCAGGTGCTAGACAAGGTGCTCACTACACTAGTCAGGAGGTCCCAGGTGCTAGACAAGGTCCACACTAGTCATGAGGTCCCAGGTGCTAGACAAGGTCCACACTACACTAGTCAGGAGGTCCCAGGTGCTAAACAAGGTGCTCACTACACTATTCAGGAGGTCCCAGGTGCTAGACAAGGTGCTCACTACACTATTCAGGAGGTCCCAGGTGCTAGACAAGGTAGACACTAGAGTCAGGAGGTCCCAGGCTGGTGTTTAAACACACACGTACTTGGGATGATAATTGCAAGCTGGCAAGTTTCTTCTGACACAAATTAGTACACTGGCACACTGTGCGACTTATGTGATTCATTACTGACTGGTGTACCTTCTCTGAGATCAGAACCAACTCTCTAAGGTCAAGGTCAACCATTTTATACGTGGGGTTCTCTTGTACGCTACAAAACTTGACAAACCAATCAGATTTCCTCATGTCCAATCGCGGATAGGACGTTGTGACTATGAAGATCGTAGGCTGCTTTGTGTTGCTGCCCTTGTATTCTACAATCAGGTTAGTTTCAGTCCTCTTGGAATTGTTTTCATGTGTCTACAATTGATACATTTCGTCATCATCATCATCATAATCATCATCATCATCATCATCATCATCATCATCATGGTGGAACACCTCCAGCTTGCCAGGTAGGGTGTTTGCAAACAAGCTCTCACCAACTCTGTATAGAAACATTTCTCCTCCCATCACTCTTTTCCAGCTCTCTCCTTTCTGCTTTAGATCTTCCTTTATCACCTCCTTCTGGGTCATCCAACTGGTCTCCTGCCCACTACCTCTCTTCCCACGTATACACATGGTGTCATTGTGTTTGCCATTCTTCTCATATGGCCGAACCATCCTAGTCTTAATGGCCTTAACCTTTCCTCCAGTGATTCCTTCACTCCTAACTCCTTTCTCTATCTTTCTCTCCCCCTCCCACCCCGTCCTGCATCCATTTCATCCAATTAGGCGATTCACTAACCTTTTGGCCAGTAAAATGTTAAAGAGCAAAACGAATATACTTTTTGTTGTCATTATGTCTCACCAATAATTCTGCTTGTACCATATGTACTAATTACACTGAAGTGTTAGGGAGGAGTAAAGTTAAATTTAGAAGGGAGTGGAAAACTTTATGAAAACCACTTTCAATACACCCGATCATGATTCAAACCTCAATTTGTTTGTATTATAAATGTACAAACAATTTGATTATTGATTCAACCTTTTCACTTTTGTATCATTAAAATGTATTAAAATATTTTACTAAGCTAACTTACCATAAAAAGTATAACTAGCAAATATATATTATTATAACCTTTGATATTAAAATTTAAGTAATAAAGTAATAATTCTTATAAATTTTTATCACACTTACTATTATTAATTTATTACTTATTTAATCTTTTTTTGGCTTTGTGTGAATAAAATAATGTTTTGCAGCTGACTGACGAAACTCAGAAGCAGACGTTTGTGTCAACATTCCAGTCTTCCGCCCACCAATCACAACACCTCCTGGCCGATCTCCGAGCTTGCCTCTAGATTATCGCTACCAACGCACTTCACTACAATGTATTTATTTCTCCTTCGCCGACTGCTCAGACAGCAGTAGAAAGTAAATTGTGTGTGACTGGTCTTTGGCTAGATGGCAGAAATTGTGTCTTTTGTTGAAAATCTTACTTTGTTTCGCAGGTTATCGTCGAAGGAGAAACTACCCACAAAGCAACATTTCACACACATTAACCCACCTCACTAGAATAACAACACATTTAAAACATTATATAGGGCCAATTTCATAGTCAGACTTATTACACCTCAAGTGCTGCGCTACACTAAATACAGGACAAAACCTACCTAGACCAGACATTGAATGGGCCAATTTCGTGTGGCGCCACACTTGAAGCGTACCAAGTCTGACTATGAAACTGGCCCATAGAGAATATTAATTGTAAATAATGTATCAATGCAAAGCTAACCTGTAAATTTTGCTCCAAACATATTAAATTATATAAATAAGTCAAATTTCACTGTGTTATGTTACTTTTCAATGCACTTGCATTAAATTTGTAAAAACAAACTACTAAAACAATGTGAACTGTTGATTGTTTGTGACATTCCATAGAAATGCAGTGTGTTGACTTGCAATAACAAAATGTTCGGTGACCTTTCTTGGTCTTAGAACAACTCTCCCTGCTGTCCTCTTCTAATAGATCCTCTCTACTCCCACCCTTTGCCCCAATCACGCGTCCAATATATTTTACGTTCTGTACTTTTCTCAGCTCTACTAGGCCTTATCCTCTTCCTTGTCATTTCCACACTTCGCCATGATAAATTTCATTCCCCACTCTTTCACTTCCTCATTCCATTCTTTTACTACCTCTTCCCATTCTTTTACTACCTCTTCCCAGTGCTGTATTTACGCATGTGGGGACCTTGGGGCGGCATACAATGTGGGAGGCCCCCACCCCATAAACCCATGTAAATTACATCATAGCATGTCTTAGGAAAGGTAAAAATGTAACTCGTTGATTTCATACATATGATAACAAAGTAAAAGGAAGTAGGCTTCATAAAGACTTTATGAAAACGCTCATTATATTCAAACTTTCCTTACTTTCTTTGCAGCAAACATGTCATTAAATGTCTTTAAAGTCCATTTATTAAATATATCACTTTCAATAATAAAAGTTGGAGTTAATATTTTTGTTTCTCTTGTGGGGATTATGTAGGAACCTTGGGGACAATAGCACGCCCTTAAATCTTCATTGCCTCTTCCTTCTCCTCAAGTTTCCTTACCACTCTATTTATTCATGACCATTACAAAGAGTAGTGGTGAGAAGTCATTCCCTTGCTTCACTTCACTTTATTTGGAACCTCTCCGTTCATACCTTCACCTTCTTAACTCATGTTATCCTCATACATACTCTTTATTTTTATTGCCACTCTTCTTTCCACTTCGGCCTCCTCCATCGCTTTCCAAACTTTAGTTCTATCCACTATCAAATACCTTCTTCCATCAGCTGTCGTGTGGCAAAGATTAGGTCTATTGTAGACTTTGTTTTTCTCTCCGCCTTCCATCCATTCATTATTCCTTATTTTCTTTTCCAGTTTCTTCCCGTGTATATTTTGTACAGTGGCAAATCAGCGTTATTCTCATATAGTTTGTAAACCTCTTCCTGTCTCCTTTGATACCTGTCCAACCAAAAAATAATAATTCAGGATCACTTTACCTCCAGGATGTCACTTCACTGAATATATCATCTCCAAGGGAACTGAATGGTTACTCTAGAATCCAACAACAACATAAGTACCTCCTTAGGTGGCTGCATGCTCTAACACGCTACGGTACTCTCACAATAGACTAGACTGCCGATGGGGAATAGTGTACAGCCCAAATGGGTGGTAAAACGCGGTGCTAAAAAAACATAATAGGGTGTCATCATCTGGTTGTCAGAAGGGAAATGAAGCTTAGAGCAAGGGCATACCAATAAAATCTTGGTGTAAAAGTGTTCTATCTACAACTGAAAATCCTTAAATCCTTTAACCTCTCTCTGGTTGAAGGGAAATATGTTTTTCTGAATTAGTGCTAAACCTAATAAAAAGTAAACCTGCTTCAGCGGGTGGATGTTCTAAGGCATCACTCTCGCAATAGACTACTCTGGACGAAGAGATCAGGGTTTAATCCTTGTTAGGTGTACTATGGGTGTTATTTTCTATTTTGTTTTCCTTTAATTTTTTATGGTCATTTTTGTCTTAAAATACCTTTGTAAACTAGGCCTATATGTTTAAAAATACACTCCCCCTCAAATGCTTCTAACAAAGATAGTCTTGTATGTAGCAGTGCATAAATGGAGTTAAACAGTTCCCGGGGAGCAGTGTTGCCAAGTCTATCGTCTCTTGCGATAGTACATGGACCTGAAATGGATTGTATTTTGACCGGTAGGATACTACTTTCTGACATTATATTAATAAGCCCTGCAATTTTTGTGGAAAAAAAAATTAATGTAAAATTGGTTACTAGATAGCGGGGCCACAGGATATTACTTTTAGAAAATATCCTAAAATTGGATTGTACATGTGGCGAAATTATATCAAAAGTAATATCCAGATCGTACAGTTGGCAACACTGCCGGGGGGTATCAATGCTTGGTTAATCTAGTAGTAATAAGCTGCTCGTTAATGGAATCAGTGGATACTCGCGCGTGGTTTAGTAGTAATGGTACTGTCTAAAATATGTGAGGTGCTGCGCTCTAGGCTCAGGCTTTCCTCAATCTGAAAGTTCCAGTACATTTATAAATTCCCAGTTATCACTATTCGCTTGCTCAATTAGCAGATATTTAATTAGTTAAGTTGAAGGTTTTAAAATCACTTTTTAACGTAGATAATCGACTTTCAACTTAAATAGATTTTGATCAAATGTAGTTCAACAACATAAATATTCAGGAAATACAGAATATTGTCTTTTGAAATATGTATTATTAGCCTAAGCTTATATATTATCGAGCCACGGCGTGAAAATTAAGCCCAGGATATTGAAATTATTGCATTTTAATTTTAAAATAATACTAAAAGCGAAATTAGTTTTAATGTGTTTTAATCTCAAGAAGTACTATATGCTTATCTTGAAAGTCGGAAAGTGTTTGGCTTGCTTTGTTTCATAATTTTGAAATATCAGCCATAGCGTAATCAAAGTTATCCATTCTAGAGTAATGTGATCTATAATAGATTATTATAGGGGTTGATGGGAAAATCGTTAAGCCCGTTTTTTCATCTGAAAAATAAATATGACATTTTTTCTTCAACTATAAATAGTTAAACTTTAAACATTTTAGTGAGTATAAAATGTATTTCTATCATAATAATTTCCAGCCAATTATTATATTAAAATTATTTTGACATGCTCCATTTGCTTACCAAGAAAGTTACCAGGCTTACTATGCTGTACCGTAGCTTACATGATTTATTCTCTTGGAATCGTTTTCTTAATATTAAGTTAGGAAATAATGCTAAATTTTGTTTAAATGAATTACAAGAATCAGAAAATTTCCGCAGATTAAATATTCTTGACTAAAGATAAAATTTGATTAGCCATAATGTATCTATCTAAGCCGTATGCAATTTTTGTGTCTATGTAAGTCAGTTTCGATTCTTTCTTTTTAAAAAAAATTCCCTTCACCTATTTAAGCATCTCCACAAAATTATTTAAAATATATATTTCATTTATTTCTTGAAAAAAATAAAGACATTTCACTTTATAATCAACACATTAGAAACAATTAATTTTATTTTATTATATTTGGGACAAATATGTTACACAGTTGGATTAAATCGGGAATAATTAACAAAGTATACTTTCAAATACTGCATTTCTGAACATCTCCAGCCACCGATTTATCCGGAAAGGTCTATAGTTTTATTCCGGAACTAAGTAGAATCCAATATTTCAAGACGCCCTTGGTGGAAAATTTATGTAAGAAAATAAATAACAAGTATAAACAGATGTTTTACAATCGTGTGTTGTATATTATTGTAATGTCTGGTGTTAGTTTTGTAACAAGATATATAAATGTCACTGGTGTTCACTTAGATTTAAGGCATATGCTAGTAGATATGTTAGAAGTATTAAAGTGTTTTTGACAACTTTAAAAAAAAATTGAATCAGAGCTAGAAATGTTATTCTTAACATATTTTATAATATGTGTATAGATAACAGTTGTTGCCGTTGGTTGTTATTATGATAACATTATTGTATACAGCTTTATTCATATTAAAAGTGGACTTGTATTTTACCTTAGGTTATGAACAGACACAACTACAGTTCTATGTTGGGCATTTGTCTCTATATTATGTGGAAATTATCTTTGGTATGGATGTAGCCGTTGACCGGAGTACTGCACTGTTCAATAACATTAAATTTAGTTGATATTTGGACACAGGTTTTATTTTCATATTTAGGTCTCACATTTCAATTAAAATAGGTAGGCTATTGTAGCTACGTTTAAAATAATTAAACTAGGTTAGAAGTCTCTTATTAGATACACTGGATTATATTTACACAAAAAAATCCTCACAACCGTTACTAATTATTTCATAAGATACAAAAAAGTCAAGCCATCTAAATATTTTCATTGGCTAGCTAAATTTAACTATTATAGTTAATTAATTTGGAGACAGTTAAAATGTATCATATGCACGGTCTCATGATTACTACTTGCCACAAGATACACCCAATACAAGACAACTTTACATGGAAATAATTAGTCTCTCTAGCTTAAATGTATAATTAATCTACTCAAATTTTCCATTTTATTAAATTTTAATAAACATGGAAGATTAGGTTAAGCTCAATTAAATTTGTTTTTATCATAAACACACAGAGTTTGTTACGGAAATAAGCAAGATGTTCAGGGTGTAGTTGAACTTTGAAGTAGAATTTTATGTCTCGCGATACCCTGTAAAATAGATGAGTCAAGCAAATATTTTCTGAGCTATGAATTTTAAAATAAGAAGTTAAACTTTCTTGACTTATTTATATCAAACTAAGAAGTTAAACTTTCTTGACTTATTTATATCAAACTCAAATGGCTGAACTCTTCTATTGAATAATTGGAGGACCAGCTTTGTTAATCTTATAGGGCTCTTTGATTGGAGTTTTTTCTGGAAAAACAGTTGTTTTTTTTGTTTATTATTTTACAAAAAGTACTGTAATATTTGGGACATTTAAACTGCAAGCTATATAAATAGTAGGCTTTTGCATGGTAGAAAACACAAACTATGAACGCTGATTCAAACATGTCACTGTTTATATGCTATATAGGGTAGTGAATATTGTGTGTTATCATCACTATGCTATAGAAGGTAGTGAATA
This sequence comes from Timema bartmani, assembly GCA_902151455.1. NCBI lineage: Eukaryota > Metazoa > Arthropoda > Insecta > Phasmatodea > Timematidae > Timema > Timema bartmani. The sequence goes on along the minus strand of CABFWB010001018.1, from coordinate 139,265 downwards.
TCACCACAGGAAGTGACTGGTTTGTTGTCATGTTTACAGAGGGGCAGCAGCGACCATGGACACACCCAAGAAGAACAACGATTGTTACTTCTACTACTACTCTTCCTGCCTCAAGGTGAACAGCTCTTCCTTATGTTCTGTGTTACGACACTCCTGGATACCAGTGTCATGGGCCCCTTTGTCGGAGCCTGTGGGTGATGCCATAGATCATTCTCTGCTACATTAAATTGTGTTGGTCTAAACAAACAGGAGCGACAATAATTAGAGGGCTGCTGCTCTGCAAGTCTTATAACTTTTTAATATTTTATCTAGGTATTGAAAATAAGTCAAGTGTAATAAAAACAGATTAAAAATCATTCAATTTAGGCCAATTTTTTATTCACAAGCCTGAAGGCATAGTTGGATTGATATATCCTACCTTCCACCCACAAAGCCTCTCTCGGAGTCACGAGTGAACCGGTTTTGACTTGTTTCCAGGGTGATGGGTGCATGTTCCGCCACGAACCCTCGGCTCTGGGCTGTGAGACTATGTGTTCATTCTGGCAACAGGGCAAGTGCCTGAACACTCATTGTAACTTCCGCCACATGGAGCTGAGAAAGAATCGCAAGATGATCCCTTGCTATTGGGAGAACCAACCCACAGGCTGTCGCAAACAACACTGCCCCTTCTTACACAAGAGCCCCCGAGAGGCCCCCGCGAGCCCGGCGGACCATGATCGTAGCAAAGACTGTGAGTACACATCTCTCGAACTCCCAGCGTGGATAGAAACAGAGGGCCATTGTTTTGTAAATAGTGTTACCCATAGTGTGTTAAAATGAAACCCTAATAAAACATACACTCTGTATACCTGATTATAAGGCGAGGTTTTGTTCAGAATCCGGTTTCCTCAAAATTGTGAGATGTCTTTTATTCACGTAGGTACTTGAAAAATGTTCTATCAGAGTCAATGTTTTGTTTGTTAGTAGTAGTATGCAACAACAGATATTTCACTGGTTCAAGTGTTATAACAATCTTATGTGCATTGCAATTTTTATATCACCTTTTCTTATTAATTTCTAACCAAGTCAATTTTGAAAATGAAGTTAATCTGCTGAAACACATTCATGAGGGAAGAATCTAGAGTCCTGATCAACACTGGTTCACACTCTAGTAGGTCCACCTTGATTCAGCAATTTAATATGTTTTTAAACATGGACTAAATATCCCATTGTTCAAGAAAGAGAGCAGAACGAACTGCACCAACTATAGCGGCATCACACTACTTTCCCATGGCTTGAAAATTATGGAAATAATTACTGAGGGAAAACTAAGAGCCATTATTGAGCCTCCGAGGAGAGGAACAGCATGGATTCAGGGCTATTTGTACATCAGACCCGATTGTTACTTTTAGGATGTTAACGAAGAAGTTTCGGAAGAAAGGGAAGGATCTAATAATCCAGTTTTTGGGCCTGGAAAAGGAATATGACAGGTTCCCAAGAACAGTGCTTTGGAAGAGTTTAGATAAACTGGGAGTCCCAGGAAATGTGATTGTCAAAGTTCGAATGTTGTATAAAAAGTGCCTGAGCTGTATACGAATTGAAGAAGGCAGCTCAAAGTGGTTTGATCAAAGAAGTGCTCTTTCACTACTGCTGTTTGTAACAGTCATGGATGCTGAGGACAACAAACACCTAAATACCTTGGTACACTCGGATGACGTGGCTATTTGGGGAGACACCGAGGGTATAAGTATGGGAACGACTGGATTAGTGGGTCTCCAAGTTCTAAAAGTATAAGATGAATGTAAGTCAAACCAAGACATTTGCCAGTAAAGTAAACTCCAAATGCTACAAATGTCTGGAATGTATCGACGAGTTCAAATACCTGGATAGCGTGGTCTCCTGTAAGAGCACCATGAAGCAGGAAGTACTCTACAAAGTGACCAACGGGTCAAGACAGTTATTGTGGGACGATAAGGTGCCAAGATGAGTCTCTACCTTGTCCCCATTCTTACATACAGTTCAGATACTTGCACAGTAAATACGAGCTGCACGCAGGGGAAATTACACTTATAAGAAGCGTCCTGCAGAAGACACAGAGAGAGAGAGCGAGAGAGAAAGGAACAAGGACATGAGAGACAAGTTAGGAGTGAAGGAATTAAGGTCACTAAGACTCGGATGGTTCGGTCATGTGAGAAGAATGGAAATCACAAGAACACGGCGTGTATACATGGAACGAAAGGTAGGGGGCAGGAGACCAGTTGAGTGGACCAGATAAAGGAGGATGTAGAGAAAAAAGAAGAGAGCTGGGAGGAGGAATGTTCCCGGACAGACAACGTTGGAGAAAGAAGAGAGCTGGGAGGAGGAATGTTCCCGGACAGACAGCGTTGGAGAAAGCTTGTTCTCAAACACCCTACAAGGGTTTCCACGATGATAATGATGATAAAAACATAATCAGATTGTAGCTGTTAGGAGTTTTATAAGACTTTATTAAGCTACAAGTAGGAAGATTGATTAGTAATACAAAATTATATTACTAGTTATCAGGGTCAGAACTTTGACGACCTAAAAATGAATAAAAATTATTCTAAATTTACATAAAATGACTTAGGAATATAAACTAAAACTTATAATGACTAAATCAAAAACACATTTCACGAATGGAAGCTAAAAGTGATGTATTTACCAACTGAATTCTTGCAATCTGCTAAATATAATGTTAATTCACAAATATCTGCTTCAGAAGTAATAGCTGCCTCCCTCCCAACGTAACCCTCTCCAGCATATTTTACAACCAGACAAGTAAAGAGGATAAAAAGTTCATGGCCTACATTATCTTCTTATTCAGACAACTTAGGGTTGAAAACATTCATGTTTGAGTATTAATACATTTTAGCCTTCGACAGGTCCATTCCTTTTGTCAGTGAACTTAGACCACCAATGAGCCCTGACCTCTGCCTCCTCCTTGTTGATAGTATCTACATATATATTTAATGCCTGAAAATTAACGAGTCAAGAAAATATTACCTGAAAATCCAAAATTACAAGAGAATGGGAACCCATAAAAAAAATGTTTGAACCTGGCAGGTCGCTCGCTACCTTTACGTCCCCGAGGAGTTTGCTGTCACATAAATGACGCTGTATATTCCACAAATATCTTAAAACTGCCAAGCCTAGCTCATATATTTTAATATAGATTGTGATTTTAAAACTCTGGTCAGGTAGGGGTAACCAAGTGTTTGACTGTTTCTTATTGCTTGCCGTGTTCTCTTAAGAACATCAAAAACTACTCATCACTTAGCCTACTCTCCGCCTTATGAAGCTGTGACAGTCTGACATTTTACTTTGAGCTTTATGACCTGTGTTTTGTTTCTCTGACTGGTTGTGACGCGACGAACAAGAATCTCACCCTTGGGGTCTGGTCGAATGAGTTCATGTGTGTTTCAGTGGTGGTGGAGTCGGGCTCATACGAGGAGAGCATGGGCAACACAGACCTGGACACGACTCGACTAGGACCCCGCCGGGTCAGCCAGGGGGGTGAGGCCGGTTACGGGAGTCCACCTGTTGATCCACTAGTTGTCAACTTCGAGGAAGGTATGCGTCTTTACTAGCCGTCTGCGACATTGTCTCATTCGACTCGGGCGCAGTGTGGCCAAACTCGCAACAATAATATATATATTTAAAAAAAAAAGTGTATATCCCGGTTAAGTTGCGATTTTCCTCTCTTTGATGACGAGGGATGCATTGATATTAATATAATTTCTCTTGTTTATTTAGATACAATCTAAAGATGAATTCTTGTTAAGTTAAATTTTGGTTTTACAAAACTTGTTGGTCATACATTTTCTGCCCAATAAATTTATTTCGTCAACACATGGAAATTAAGTAATATTTGTTTATTATACTTTTCTAAATTAAACATTTTTAAGTTTTAGAGTGTCGTAATACATAGTTTTGGTTTGTGACTTTGGAGGGGGTGAAGGCACGTTTTACTTGTGAATGTTCGATTTATGCTTAATTGAGTTTGTGGTGGGGTTCCTTAAAACATTTCCACTAAACCTTCTTCATTGTAAGGTTGCGGCAGACTAACGAGACATTACCTCTGAGTTTGGCGAGTGACACTTTGTTGTTCTTGTTATTGGGGTGCTACCACGTGCAACAAAGAACGTGAGCTTGCTGCAATCTACGGATAAACAAGGCTTAGAGAGGATGTCAATGTATCAATCAGTTGGTGATCAAAGTTGAAAACATTGCTCTAAGCTTGATGTTATTGTGTCGGTGAATAATTAATATAAACGCGGTGCAAGGTTTCTAAAAGGGTTGGTAACATTCTACACTTGCATCAGTGTCAAGAGCCAAAGAGGAGAGCAGGTTTTAAATTCTGGTCAGATGTACTCAGAAGGGATTTTCCATAGAGAGTTTTCCACTCTCACAAATCGGTTACATCACCTTTAAATTCTTTCTAGTGTAAATATTAGGAGGGTGTGAAGTAGTACATTTTATTCATTTTGAATCGAAGTCAAATCGAATATATGAAATAATCTTAAAGCGGAATCAAAGTTTGATTATTTAATACGATATTTAATATTGGAAACCAATATTATATATTAACTATATAGCTTTAGCCTATTAAATATCAACTACAAAATGTTATATAACAAATAGGGATGTGTGAGACTTGAAAATATCTCGATTGAGATTAGAAAATATAAAAAAAATTATTTTGGTCTCGTCTCGAAAGTTAGAAATGTTTCTCGAAAATTCATATTTACTTTAATAAACATCATTTATATTTTTGTACTTTTCAAAGGAAGTTTTCTCGTCTCGTTCTTATGTCTCGATATCGTCTCAAATTGAATACGTGGTTCTCGCACATCCTTAGTAGCAAACATGACTAACATATTTTGTCCTGAGCTTATGAATTTAGTTTTCATCACAACATGTGATTTTATTATTTTAGTTTATTTTCATGTAAATGGCAATTTGTGGTGTAAATAACAGCACAAAATGATAAAAATTGGACATAAAAGTATATTTTTACTTCATCTTGATTGGCAAAGCTGATGCAAATTCAAGCAAAGTTAAAGTATTTAACAACAAACCTCTAGATCTATATTGTTTTGTGTGTTATAATTGTGCCAATATTCATTTACAGTAGATTCTTGATTATCTGGGGTAGTGGGGAAACGAATTGGTCCAAATAATCCCTGCCAAAAAAAAATGAGAAAACAAAATCCAAAATTTAACCTACATACTTACCCTTTTTTTTTTTTTAAATATAACAGCAAAGATGTTTGTTTCTTGGCAAATGGCGTTGAGGTAAGGTTTTGTTCTTTAGTAAGATCAACTCTTTTATGTTTAGACATGGTCACTATAGGGTTTTTAAAAATGGAGCATTCACTTGTCAAGAGATACAAAATACACACCCGATACTCTCGCCTGCTTTGCCTCAAAATTAAACTATGGATTAGTGTGCTCAATTAATATCAGTCATTATGGTCTCCACTTTGGTTCGATGACGTGTTCGCAACTTATTATTATCTACAGTGTCAGACAATTATTTTGTACAGTAGCATGTACAGTTAAACTCTAATTGAGTATTTAAGTAATTTTTTACTGCCCCGGTTAATGTGACCTCAAATAATTGAAAGTCTATTGTAGTTGGATTTGTTACTGTCACCAACCTTTTAGATACTTTGCCCGCAGTGTTTGGTGGAATATAAATCAATCAGCCATATTTGTACAATATAGAATTTGATTTTTTTTAATTATTATCATTATCATTAAAACAGAGAAGTGCGTGTCACAAGTTTAATGTAAATATCTTCGATGGTTTTTCTTTTTTCTGCTGTGCAATATCTTTTCAACCACGGGAATAGTTTTTTTTTGTCATGTCTCTTGTGTTTTTCTATTTCTTTTATCACGTTCCTCCTCAACCATTATGGAGGACAAGGTTGATGTATTATAACTCGAGTTTGTACATTTTTTGAAAGTATTTATGCTCAATCAATTTCTTATGTGAACGGATTGTAATTATTTTGAAACGTTCTCATACTTATTTAGTGTACATTCAGTCTCTAAGATAAGCATGTAAAATGTATTTGTGTGTGTTGTGTGTGCGTGTGTGTGTGCATGCGTGCAGTCAAGTTTTCTTTTAACACAGTTCACAGAACCTAAATGTTTGGTTAGTTGAAAAATTAATTTATTTAAAACTTTGGAAACAGTAGAATAAATTTATTTTTAGTTGTTTTTTTATTCCCCAAATTGAAACTTTTAGTTGAGTTGGATGTAAACTATTTTCAATGAAAGAATGATACGAGTTTTGAATAGGAGCATGTAAAATAAACAAATAAAAGACAAACACAGGAAATGGACATTGGATATTTTTTTTATCTTTCTTTGCCATTCTCCTTTTTCTCTCTTTTGTTGTGCTTTTTGGTTTCCTCTTTTAGAAAGTTGCATTGCACATTTCACACTCCTCCCTGATAAGTTCCGATAGAATGAAACCTATACAGGTCGGGCTTTTGGGTGGTAGCGCTCGATTTTGTTCAAGAGGCAGCCATTACCGCTTTGTCCAATGACAGCAATGTAAACTGAGAACTGTGTTCTTCTTTTCATTGTAAAAGCCATATTGTGTTTGTTTTTTAATTTTATATGTTTCTATTCACCTTTCCTATACCTTCTTACAAATATAACAGAACTTGATCCTAGAGTTTGATTTTGATCAAATCCTAGCATTAGTTTTATTTATTTAAACAGCGAGGGGAGGAGGGGTATTCTTAGTTAAAAACATATTAGAAGAAAACTTGACAGTGTATCTGTGTGTTTAATAATCCTGTTATTTTATAACCCATTTCAACATCACTCATAACAATAGTTCTATAGTTCTAAATGAATTATTTCAAGTGTCTGTAAATTATAATTTACATGTCAAAGATAAAATAATGATATTGAAATTTAAAACATTTTCCTACCCCGGACATTGGGTGATCAGAAACGATAATAAAATGTGTTTGTTTTCATAAGAAATTGTAATATTGTTTTGAACTATTTTCTAGTAAATTGACCTGAAGGTTAACCTTTATCTAACATTATTTATAATTTGAATCTTCCCTGAATTGAATACAGAACTATTTCTGTTCACGATACAACTTTCTTAGTGGAGAAAACTATCGCTTGTGCAATCACTCGTATATGAATAGCAAAGATTGAGAGATTGAAATGACGTGTAGGTTTAGGTTAAAGTCTTATCAAGAATCATATTAGTTAATTTGAAAAATTACAACCTAGACACAGGAATCGAACCCAGGACCGGTTGCTTAGTGTGTCTCTATACTGGATAGCTCACTGGTAGAGCATTGGTGCACTAAGTCAAAGGTCTCTGGTTCACTGCCTGTGTCCAGGTGTCACTTTTCAAATTTAAGCATTTACAATGTGTTTTTAAGATTAACATTCCCCTGCTGGGGTTCAATTTTTTTTTCTTTTTTTTTTCTAAGCGATAATATTTCATAGCACAACTTCCTTCAGAAAGAAAGTAAAGCCACCAATCCCATGTTAAGTGTTGCAATATTTGTGAAAATACCTTTCTCGTCAAATCGGAAGGCCCTTTCACTTTCACTCACAGAAATTCTCGTGTGCTGATATAATCGGTTGGTTCAGAAAGTTTACATTAACTATCTCAGATTTTTTTTAAAATTATATATTTTCAATTGAAAATTTCCCAAAATTGTACAGTTCTGATTAGTTTGGAACCTTGATGCTTAATTATTGTAGTTGTTACTTACAAACGAGCATCTAGCCATGCCTTTGACAAACTCACTTTTTTTTCTCAACAACAGGGACAGTAATTTTTTCTCCAATGCTCTACCAAGTGGCAATGTACCGCTAATATTGACTCGGTGACTCTAAAAAAAACTACCACCGCATGACTCAAATGAACTACAAATCCTAATGTCACAACAAAAAACTAGGATTGTGTAAAGTTGCAAATTTAGTCAATTTCTAATTTTCTTATTCTTACTCTATTGGTATAATTAATTTAGATGCGTTTATGCCAAAAGAATAGTAAGACATGGTCATTTTTCAAATTTGATTAATACCTAACATTTGTTTCAACATGATGTTCTAGAACAAGCTGTTTCTCCTGTCAGTACAGGGGCTGTCTGAAGTAATGTTTGAAACCATGATATTGAGTGCCTTGTAAATAATAGCCTCATTAATGTTTCATTGATAGTATTCTAGGAGGGATTAATTTTTTATGGTCTGTCCGAGTGGTCACACATAGGTTGGTTCTTGACACTGCTCGCTATGTTGACTTTAGTTTAGGGAAAATAAATAGCCCACCCACTCAACAATAATAATAAAAACTGCACAGTTTGCAAACACGGAGTAATAAGCTGAATGCACGTCTTAACACACAGTCAATGCACATCACAGAAAACATTCCTTTCAAGTGCAGACCAATTTTAAAATAATAAATTAACCATTTCCATAAATCAAGGTGAGAAAAAAATATTATATTATAAAATATTAATGTGTAATATCCTGTGAAAACTAAGAATCTCTTAACATCCAGACAGCAAATCTTTGAAGCATAGACCTTTCTAGTATCAGCTAGAGGTTGTCACGAACAAGCTGGTAGTTTTGAACTATCAGCTAGAGGTTGACACGAGCATGCTGGTAGTTTTGAGCTATCAGCTAAAGGTTGTCATGAGCATGCTGGTAGCTTCGAGCTATCAGCTAAAGGTTGTCATGAGCATGCTGGTAGCTTCGAGCTATCCGCTAGAGGTTGTCATGAGCAAGCTGGTAGCTTTGAGCTATAAGCTAGAGGTTGACACGAGCATGCTGGTAGCTTTGAGCTATCCGCTAGAGGTTGTCATGATCAAGCTGGTAGTTGCAAGCCATCATCTAAAGGTTGTCACAAGCAAGCTGGTAGTTTTGAACTATCAGCTAGAGGTTGACACGAGCATGCTGGTAGCTTCGAGCTATCCGCTAGAGGTTGTCATGAGCAAGCTGGTAGTTGCAAGCCATCATCTAAAGGTTGTCACGAGCAAGCTATCAGCTTAAGGTGTTTGTTGTCAAAATATAATCTATTATCTTGTCAAAGAGAATCTTATATTTTAATTAATATATGTAAACAGTAACATTACATTTGGTAGTATGCCACTTAACAAAGATATTTAGCAAATCATAATAATCTTTGGGTGAAAGTCCTGATTTGTTAAAATCATCTTAAGCTTCAGAAAAGAGGCGTTAAATTTGTTATTCCATCACATCGTCACAGGATGAAATGTGAAACCATATTCATGAAATATATTCAGGAATAAGTTTCCTCGCTCAACACTTCAGTTATATCCATTTCCTCTGCTGTTTTTTTATAATTTGGTGCTTTTTTAGGTCAATATTCAGAACAATATAGACAGATAATGAAGAACTATGGTTGTCATCATCGAGTTATTTTTGTATACATATATGTCCTAGTTTAAAACTGATTTATGTTTGGTTAAACTATGTAACTTTATACACCCATACTTTTAGCGAAAGTATCAAGAAATGTGCGAAAACGCTCGAAGAAGTGAACCAGATTCAATACAAGAGTTGCAGTAACATACTCTCAAGATTGAGTTATATTAACTATCTTTTATATTAATTTTATGTAACATTTTTGATTGCAGCAATAGTTGGGACTGTTAATTAAATAAAAATGTTTGCTCCATGTCATGTTATCACATTGTGCTTTATCGGCCATGCTTTAATTGGACTATTACAAACATTTTATAGCTTAGGGTACACTAAATAAAATATATATTAGGGGTGGGCTAAGTTTAAAAACTTTTTAAAAATTCCTGCTTTGCATAGTCTATTAAAAATATTGGTGGGTAGAATACTCCATTTATGTTCATTTATTGCCATTCTCGGCTGTTCAGTACAGTTCAAATTAATATCCATATTTTACACAAAAAATCTGAAGTAATTGAACTGTAAGTTTTGATAGTTTCTTAAATTATCAAATCAGAATAAAACATTACAAACAATTTTATAAGAAAACTTTTTTTAATACATAAAGTTGTAGAAATAAGCACTCTATAATATGTTTTATGCATGAGATAACTAACAAAATATATTCAAACTTTTATTTAGTTTTGAGAATAGTTAATATATTTGTTTCAAGTTTGGAAGCGAGGCCATCGTGCCCCCCC
>CABFWB010001018.1:112641-128898 GCA_902151455.1 Timema bartmani | reverse complement strand
CCCCCCCCCCTTAACATAGGTGTATGTATATAAAGTTATTAAACATGTAGCAGTTATTTATTTGGGTCAACTCAGCCTCGCAAAGACAAATGAAGTAGCGGCTCATGTTAGCACTATCATCACTAATATATAACTTAAATTATATTTATAGTTTGTAGTGTTTTATAAACATAAAAAAATATTTTAGAATCAATAAATATCAAATGTGATGACTTTGTCACATTTCTTCAAACTTTTCATTTGACTTTATCACAAATGAAGCTGACTGACTTTGTACAAAGAGTATTGTTGTGTTTGGCGTGTTACTTGACAACATATTGTTGGAATCTATAACACTGTTGTTGCTACTGGTTTGTTGTAACAATATGTCAGCTCCTTGTCCATTGTTAGCTTGTTATGAGTATTTGTGTTGTACATTTATAATAGTAGTATTAGTAGTGGTGAACCACGCTACTATCCAGTCCTACCACCAGTTGTAAATGAGACATTTTTCTAAAAATTTGACAGTCAATGCATACAACGGCAATTTACTCTGGATTCACTCTTGTCAATCTCTCATTGAAACACATAAGGTCAAGCGTTTTCACAAACTAGATTGAATACAAAACCTGTGGGACTGCACGTGCATGACATTTAACAGCTACCATTGTGACGTGCGAGGAAAAGAGTGTCACCATTCTGGAGTGTGGTTACATTATATAGGTACAGTTGTGACAGAGCCGCATGGCGCAATAAAGCTGTGGTTACATTATATAGGTACAGTTGTGACAGCCGCATGGCGCAATAAAGCTGTGGTTACAATATATAGGTACAGTTGTGACAGCCGCATGGCGCAATAAAGCTGTGGTTACATTATATAGGTACAGTTGTGACAGAGCCGCATGGCGCAATAAAGCTGTGGTTACATTATATAGGTACAGTTGTGACAAGAGCCGCATGGCGCGATAATGCCATTTTCTCTACCGCTGCCATGTCACTTTGTTCTGTTCCTTGTCGGTTTTTAGATTTACAACAACAAAAATTACTTTAATATAAAATACTTGGATGAGAGTTAAATTTGGGTTAAGAGGTTACTTCGCGGTGTAAAGTATGTGGTAACTGTTTCTGAAAGGTTGCGCTTCTCTCCTTGAGTTTATGGGTTCAAGAAGTATTTGTTTGACAACTAAACTAGTGTATGTTTTAAGGTATGTTTTTTTTTACCAAGTGGTTTTACATTCTACCTCCACACAAATGCGAGTACACTTATTCAAACTTCTTCATGCCTAACACATTAGCACAATTAGAACACATACATATAATTGGGATGGGTTTTTTTTAGCACTGCGTCTTACAACCTGTTGGGGATATACACTGGTTGTGTTTTAATGTAGGTTCACTCCATTCACCTTGAAAGGTATCAGTCTTACCTTGAAATATTACACTATGGTATAGCTTATAGGATATATACACTCTGTAATAAGTGAAGATAAGACTGGTACTGTTCAAGGTGAATGGAGTGTACACAAAACTGCCAGGATACCAGTCGGCAATATTTCACATCGTGCCACTTCACTGTACAAGTAGAATATCATACCAGTTGGCCATATTTCACATACCACTTCACTGCCAAGGTGAACTATTATACCAGTCAGCAATATTTCAAATTGTGCCAATTCAATGTGTTTGTAACTCAATTACCGAACAGCAATAATTCTCTAGAGAAGATTCATGCGTCCTTCAAAACCTCTGATACGGTACTATATTTCCCAATCGACGAATATTGTCAGTCGTACTTCTCTTGTTCTCCGTCTATCTGAGAGGTCAACTTGTTGGTGACATCAAGGGATGTTTTATTTATTAGCTTGATTTGGGAGTTGAGTACTTAAATCAAGTCATTATGTTTTTTGATTTGTTATTAAAAGTTTTAATTTGAACCCAAACAAAGTTGCCTACTACAAATGGATGTTTTTTTTTAAATATTTATTTCAGTAAATGAACTAATATTTTTTTATAGACATAAGCTAACCATTCGATGGACTATGCGGGTTGTCATCCAAACTGTCGCGGTGGTTTCTTCTGATTTGTTTGTTACTGCGCAGTTTGGATGGCGACTCTGCTTGTTTCTGTTAAAAGTATTGTGATGGAAGAAGGCCTGTATCGACCCGATCAATAAAACTCGACTTCTTCAAGCATTGTCTGTTTCTCTGCATGGCTCAATGACTGATCTGCAAGAATGCTCATACATAAAATAAAGATTATATTTGTTGGGAAAAAAAACTTTTTTTTTCTTCAAAAAGATATTAAAATTATAGTAAAATATATTAACCATTCAGGAGGGACAGTTTTTCTCAAAGTAGTTAACTCTTTTGTTTTAAGGACTCATCCAATAAGAATTTCATTTAACTTGGAAATGAAATGTCTGTGCTTGTGGTTAGCTACCTCAATGCAAGAACAATCATTTCTTGTGTTTTGTGTCAGCATACCACAAGACAGCCATGACCAATCGTGTCTTGGTTCTTTCTAATTCAGTCCATTTGCCTCACTTTACTTTCCCTGACAAGCTTCTAAAATTATAAATTTTGAGCTAGAATTTTTGTTACTCCCGCTAATTTTGTCCTGGCGTGTTCTTGCAGAATCAGACACAGAGAGTGCTCCCACCTCCACCCCCACTAAGCTGACGGCTGTCGTCAAGACACTCGAGCAAATCCGTCTGGAGCGAGTCCAGGCGGAGCAGGCCGCACTCTACAACTACGAGAGTGAGGACTCGTCGGACCTGCGTGCGCGTCTAAGGAGGTTGCTCGCCCCGCGCCTCACAGAGCTGGCTCCGATGTACATGGACAGGCAGAACAACCTCAATATCGACCACATCGTTGTCAAGACACTGCAACAGATACGGGCAGAGAAGGTGATTGGTACTAGTGACTCGCCTGAAAAAAGTCCCAGCAGGAAGCGTCCACATTCTCCTGTAATGTTCAGCACTTCCACCGAATCCAAACAAAACCACAAAGTGTTGAAAACCTCCATAGATGTACTCTTGGCAGGAGAAAATACCCAAATCGATACAGACACGAACTCCGTTAGTATCGCTACACAACCAATCAGATTGCGTAGACACCGTGGTGTCCCCACGGCCTTGCCCAGGTCTAGACCTGTCAGGTTGAGACGAAACATGGTGAGATTAGCCAACGAGTCATCTGAACACAATGCTGATTCCTCCAATGACAACTCTGTGGTGAGTAGTTCCAATGACATGGTGTCAATCTTCTCGGACACATCCAACAACACGATGGTGGACACTTCGAATGACAACACCGTCGAGAGCTCGGACGTAATGGATCAAGAAGTGGGGATGAGGTTGGAATCACCAGCGTACGAGAAACATTCCAATGACACTCAGGTGTGCTCATCGACGGTAGGGAAGGATCTGTTCCATTCATCCTTGGCAGCAAATGGAAGGAAAACAGAACATCGTAGGGAAACGCTTGAGGAAGATGAACTGTTGAGTGGAATTTATGAACCAGACTTAATGGAGGAGGACATACTGCAGGACATTGATGAGTTGTTGAAAGATTGACACTTTGCTCTTGTTATCAGTACTTGGGGAGGGAGGATATACTGCAGGACATTGACGAGTTGTTGAAAGATTGACATTTTGCTCTTGTTATCAGAACTTGGGGAGGGAGGACATACTGCAGGACATTGACGAGTTGTTGAAAGATTGACACTTTGCTCTTGTTATCAGAACTTGGGGAGGGAGGACATACTGCAGGACATTGACGAGTTGTTGAAAAATTGACACTTTGCTCTTGTTATCAGTACTTGGGGAGGGAGGACATACTGCAGGACATTGACAAGATGCAGAAAAATTGACACTAGGCTCTTGCTATCAGTACTTGGGGAGGGAGGACATACTGCAGGACATTGACGAGTTGTTGAAAAATTGACACAGCCCTCGTTATTCACAACCCTGAAGCAGTAAATCTTGAAGGGTTTAAACCACAGAGGATTGTGATTAGGATTGTAATGGAGGGGCTCCGCCACATTAACTGTCTGTTAAAATCCCATGATCTCTTGAGCCATTTGTTAAATTTAAATGTAGGCTTAGATAATTCGTGATTAACATTAAAAATGTGTCGAATTTACTGAACGTAGATTAATTCAGAATATATTAGTTAAAATACAAGCATTGTGTTTTTTTTCATCATAAGATGTTTAGTTCTATGGAGTGAGAGTTTGTTATCTTTTAGTTTATCCCTCTACAATAATTAGATATAAAATAATTTCTTCAACTCCTTCCAAATTAGTTACCCCTAGTTTTGGTTAAAGGTCATCTTGGTTGTTTCACCCACATTAGTTACAACCTGTTTTACATCAAACAAGGTTGGTACTGGTACACCTGGAATAATTGGCCAACCCCTCGGTTTATTTCACTTGTTTTTGATACTCTAGAGTATGATATATTTTAAAACATACTGTACTGTAACGTTTATAGAGGCATCTAATTATTAATAAAAATATCAAGGGAGGTAGCACTCTAAATATCTTCTAAGAGACATCCAAATTTCTGGGATAGTAGCACCTCAAATATTACTTAGAATGGAATTAAATGTAACATTTGATCATGGAAGATTTACAGACTCGATTTAGCTTAGGGGTACACGCCCACCAAAAATATATTGTTTTTTAAGATTCCCCCACCTACACAAATAAAGTTCCGCCGCCACTATATGTAATACTAATGTCATCAAATGAAACCAACATTTCTTTTTTTTTTTTTTTAAGTACGAGACTAGGTTTTTGTTGTTTCAGTAAATAAAAATAATTATCAAAAGGGAATTCAATGTTTGACTTTTCCCTTAGGGTGCACAAGCCATCATTTTTATCAAAGAAAATAAGAAAACTAATGAATCTAACGAATTGAAGTGGTAAATATTATTTAATTACATTTGTCGATCCCTGCAGCTAAGAAAAAAATGTTCATTCCGTTAAACATGTCGGTGCCTGGCTTTCAACCCTCCCCTCTTCATAACTTTAGGCAGTAAGCATCTTTGTACCAAAATCTTAAATTTGACATCACTGGCATGGGTGTATATAGGCATGTTTTTGTGATTCACCTGGGATTTATATTTATAACCAGGGCCTTTTTGTGTTCCTGGTATTGCTGCTGATTACAAGTGTTTTATTATAGACAGTACCAAACTTTTTGTTACACTTTCCTTGACCAGATTAAATAGCCTGCTTTTAACCAATGAACTGAAAGTTGTGTGCCAAAAATGTATCTTTAGTAAAAATTAATATTGTTTTAATTACAAAATTCAGTAGCATATATTTCTAATTCTGTTTTTCCTCATATTCTGTTTTAACGACATTTTTTGTTGTAGGAATCGGACACCAAAAAATCGAAATTACTTTCATTCTGATCATTTAATTTTGCATTTATTCTATTTTTATTCTAAATGTTAACAACTACGCCACTATCGATATGTCTCCAGCTAGAACCAAAGATGACTAACATAACATGTGAGAGGATTGAACAATATGATCCCTGACTTACAAGCTACACCAGGTTCATTTATTTATCATAATTCTACGTTGGGATAAGGGACTGTCACAGTACTAATAATAATAACTATTATACATTATGTAAAGGATGACCCAACTCAACTTATGGACTAAATCTAAAACCATCCTTAATATATATGACGTTTCATTAAGATTTAAATATATTTCATGAATAAAAGAGCATGTATGTCTGGATGTTGTTGAAGTGAGAGAGGGTATTCAAGAAAAGGGAAGTGTGGAGAAATTAGTGAAGCTGAATTAAGTATGGAGTTGTTTTTTGAACCATATGCACAGTTTCTTGTCTAACTCGGTAGGGGACAGTGTGATTATGTATGTTCAGGGTTTATCTTTAAGAAGTAGTTCTTTTAGAGTTTTTTAATCTTAGTCATAAACAAAAAATACGACTCTACAATTGGACAAGATGAAGCATAAATATGGAATTATTTCTATTAATAGCGATTCAAAATAAACCAATATATTGTTTGGATTTAAAATGTTTATAATATAAATGCTTAGTTCAGGTAATTAATTACTTTGAAGTATAATGGGTGCGTACAAACAGATAAATTATCCCGCATTATTATTATTATGAAATTAAGGGGAAAACTTTCTCCAGTGCACATAGTTAGGATAAGAACCCTAAACTCCATCAATGGCAGCTCAGTGCAGCCTAAATTTTCAATATTTTGTCCATCCACTGTAATTTATATGAAATAGGCTTCGTGCTAGCAACAGAAAATCACGGCACAAAAGTGAAAGCCATTGTTGAAATACAAATCTAATTATTAATAATCCATAAATGATTATTATTATTATTATTAATGCTTTCATGTATCCTGACTCTTTATCAAAATTAAATTAAACTCAGAACTAGGCCAACAAACCAAAGTGTTGTTTATTTTTTAAAAGAAATATATTTAAATAATATATCAACTACTATAGCTCCCAGATGAATCATCGTTGTCCCCCAAATTCTGTTGATAGGTAGGCATCAGTGATCTCTATATTATACTGGATGGACATAAACATACACACTGCCAAGGTCCAAAGCGTGATATTCAAGTTTATCGCCTGCTACACTGGGGTGGGGGGGAGGACAGATTTAACAGTTTCTTTCAATGTTCTTATGCTAAAACATGTCTCTGTTGAATAAAAGTATTATTATTTGAAAATAGTGAAGTATTATACCTCACTTGCCTGAAGAATCATTTACATTAAAGGATATACAATTCAGTTTTACAGGTAATACTGTACAAATACGAATAAAATCTTTAACATATTTAAATTAGGATAAGAACCCTAAACTCCATCAATGGCAGCTCAGTGCAGCCTAAATTTTCAATATTTTGTCCATCCACTGTAATTTATATGAAATAGGCTTCGTGCTAGCAACAGAAAATCACGGCACAAAAGTGAAAGCCATTGTTGAAATACAAATCTAATTATTAATAATCCATAAATGATTATTATTATTATTATTAATGCTTTCATGTATCCTGACTCTTTATCAAAATTAAATTAAACTCAGAACTAGGCCAACAAACCAAAGTGTTGTTTATTTTTTAAAAGAAATATATTTAAATAATATATCAACTACTATAGCTCCCAGATGAATCATCGTTGTCCCCCAAATTCTGTTGATAGGTAGGCATCAGTGATCTCTATATTATACTGGATGGACATAAACATACACACTGCCAAGGTCCAAAGCGTGATATTCAAGTTTATCGCCTGCTACACTGGGGTGGGGGGGAGGACAGATTTAACAGTTTCTTTCAATGTTCTTATGCTAAAACATGTCTCTGTTGAATAAAAGTATTATTATTTGAAAATAGTGAAGTATTATACCTCACTTGCCTGAAGAATCATTTACATTAAAGGATATACAATTCAGTTTTACAGGTAATACTGTACAAATACGAATAAAATCTTTAACATATTTAAATTTGTAGTTATCATCCATGTTGTTTACAATCTACCAAGACTACACTTTTATTGAAAGTTGGCTATTGGCTTCAGAAACCATATTATATTGAAATTTCTATAAATAATGAATAAGGTATCTTAAAATTTGATTACATTTGTTTGAATGACAAACTTTGTGCAGTGGCCATACGTTCAAACGACCACAAAGGATATATATAGGCTTGTAGAAAGTATTATATTATTTTTTTTATATATATATAAGTTGGCTCATATTTGGTATGTTGCCTTCAGAAACCATATTATGTTGAAATTTTGATAACTATAATGAAACGAGTTAGCTAAAAACTGTATTACATCTGTTCGAATGACATACTTTGTCTAGAGGTCTTACGTTCAAACGATCATTTAGGTTATACGCTTGTAGGAATTACAATACCTATTCAACGATAATTATAATAAGAATCCCAATCTGTAAAGATTTATTCCGTACCAGAATACTATCATATATTAGTATTTTGGTAGGAATAACGGCCATTTAGAATGGACGTATAAATTCCCTTTTGAGAGGTATTTTATCCTACATAAATACTACTATAGTGTAGGCTTCTGGTACGAGATAAAGCCTTACAAACGAGCTTCCTTCAAAAATCATCGTATGTATTAGCGTACATCAACTTATTTAAAGAAAAAACTTCAGACATTGATGTATTTAATATATACAATCAAATTAATGAACGATGTCAAACTGCCACTTTGCCTTGTATGGGTGTAAGAGAGAAAGAGATACCAGAAAAAAATTTTCTCTCTTACACAATGGTATGCAGACGACAGCCAGAAAATTTCAGCCACATATGTCCATCCAGTTATATTATAGAGCTCAATGGTAGGCATGCATAGTCTATGAGCATTAAGCATAGTGTAGTTTAATCTTTTTAAACTTTTTTTTAAATCGGTCAACGTCACTTATCAACAAGTGGCCTGTGAGGTCAAAGTATTGTGTAATAATACTAATTCTTTTGCTCAAATTTACATTTTTGTGTATTCACGTTTCCCATTGTTAACTGAAATGACGGAGAACGGGCCAGACACTAAGAAACAGAAAATGTCGAGTTCTTTAGCACAGTTAAGGAAATATACGGTGGTCGTTGCCGATACGGGAGATTTCGAAGGTAAGATCTTTAAACTCTTATAAGGTAATGAATAGTAATTACTGGTGGAAGTTACAGGAATTAAAATATTGAAAAAAACTGCTCACATGATCTCGAGTTTGCCCTCTTTAAGGACAAACAATCTACAACTCTATTCGGAATCAAGTGATTGTCATGTCTAGTTGTTTGCAAAATGTAGGTCTTACCTGTAACATCTGTTTTGTTAAACACCGGAATTGTAAAAGCTTTATCTAATCGAGGGGCCTTAAGACCGGCTAGTTTGGCTCATTCAATCAAAATGAAACTGAAACAATACTTGTTTGAACTATTCTCTGAATAAAGTTCGGTATGACTGAGCACATTTTACTTTCAGGAGATGGAATGATTATTTTTGAAATGCCATAAGCATTTAGGGCTTACATTTTAATTTTCTTATATATTCAAATAATTATTTGAATACAAGAAACAACTTAAAACAAGAATGAAAGCAATCTTTTGGGTGAGAGGCGTGGTTAGGTACCTTTGTCAAGTGAGAGTTTAAATACTTGTCTGATAAACCAATTAATTTCACACCTACCCGCTTTGGAGGCCGCATGGTTTAAGGCATCACTTTCTCACTAGACTAGACTGCCAATGACAGGGAGATCAGGTATATAGTTTGTTCATTGAATCCTGTTTGGGTGTACTGAGAGCAGGCTTTCCACTCTTTCCATGCAAATGTGGGTACACTTCCTCTAAATTGACCCCTAACATATTAGCATAATTTAGTTCACCCATGGGTAGTAAGACAAGTTGACAAACAAAATAATATAATTTTTATACATTCATTTTCACTTACCAATACAGATTAGTTAGACTGAACTAATCAGAACAGTAACCTACTTTAACTGAAAGAGAAAGTTGATTGATCTGTTAAAGTGAAACCGGTAGCTAGTGTTTAGCCTTTAGATCGTTGTCATCAGTGTTAAAACCTTGCCGTGTTGTTTGTAACATTTCTATCTATCTCTTTGTTAATTGCAGCAATGAAAAAGTACAAACCAACTGACGCAACAACCAACCCTTCATTAATACTCTCCGCGGCAGGGATGCCCCAGTACAAGCACCTCATAGAGAAGGCGGTGGCCTACGGCAAGAAGACGGGCAAGTGAGTTGTCTTACTAACAGGATCCAAGGGGAATATAGTTCCTACAAACCCACTTTGACGGTTGAATGGTCCAAGGCGTCACATTTGTACTGCTGTAGGCTGAGCTGCCAATGACTGGGAGATCGGGGCTTCAAATACCAGTTGGGTGTGGTTTTCCCTGATTGGATTTCCATGCAAATGCGGCTACTCTTCCTTTATAATCAACCTTTGTCATCCCTTACATATTTGCGTAATTAGTAAGCTACATGTATGCTTGAGCTTAAAAAATAGTTTCTGCAAATTGGAGACAAAATTATTACTATGAGTTGAAGTAGTTTTTACATCCCTTACTGTTTCAAGCCTGTGGTCAGTTTTTTATTCAAGCCATATATTTTCCACTACCAGCCTGCTAGGCCTGTTGTAGCTTCATATGTCTTATAATCTAGCTTAAGACTAGGACAGGCACAACATCCAGTGCCCTCCCGGTAATTCATCACTGTGAAAGGGTAAAGCCACATTTCACCAATGATAAATTTTTCGATCATGCCAGGAATTGAACCCGGGACCCTTAGCTTAGTAGACACATGTTACCAACTGAGCTAAGGAGTCGAATGATTAGAAGTAGTATTTGTATTAAAAATCCAACTACCAGCCTCAGTAGCCGCGTGGTCTAACGCACTACAGAACTAAATATAAAATGTAAAACTCGTGCGAACAGGGACCAACCCAGAAATTATTTTTGAAAATGTTTCCGCAACAGGAAAGTGATTGGAATTTTTCTAATACTCTTGAGACAATTTAAAGGTGTATTATTTTTTCCACTTGTTTTATAAATTCCAATAAGCTACTAGCTTGGGCATTGAGGAGAACTAAAATTGATAAAACCTCACCTTTCCCCCTTCTTTAACAAGGCACCCTGTGTGTGAATAGAAGAGAAGGGGCAATCTTGTTGGCAAGCAGAACGTTCACTTTCCAGTGATGTAACCACTGAGTAGAGTAGCAAGGCCAAGATAAGCAGTGCATATCACTTGACACGCATTGGTTGCTGGCTGTTGTGTAACCGTGTTGACAGTCACTCTGCTTCTTCACACTCTTAAAATAGCTGTCTGTATTTTGACAAGATGAAAATAAATTTTAACAAGAGGTCAAAATCAAATTTACGTACTATCATGTTGGGAGTAGAGCTAAGACCTAGAGATTCACTTACATTGACGCTCTAGAACATGAACACAATATTATGTCCAAGTTCTACTCCCACACACAACTTTATCAAGGGATACTGAATAAACACTAATACTCGCTTCGGTGACCCCACGGTCTCGGGCGTCACTCTCACATTAGACTTGACTGCCGATGATGGAGAGATAGGGATTTGAATTCTGGTCGGGTCTATTGAGGCTGGTTTTCCCCTAAACCCTTTTCTACTCTCCCTCTATGCAAATGTAGGTACACTTACTCAAAATTCAACTTTATTCATCCTTAACACATTAATTAATTAGCTCATATGCATAAAACCCGGAGTGGTGACAAAAAAAAACACAATAAATATTTCGTATAAACTTAAACGCTGTTAAAGTTTTTAAAAGTATGGTAATTTTATGATTTTTAAAATTTTAAATAAAAATGTGTTTGGTAAAAATAAAATGTATTGTTCAATTTGATTAAAAATTACAACACGGGAATCAAACCCAGAATTCTTGTGTTCAGTTTGTCATTTTCCACTCAATTGTATTGTATTCCTGTTTCAGGACTGATCGTGTCTGCTTACAGGGTTAAGGGTCCCGGGTTCGATTCTCGGCATGGCCGAAAATTTTGCATCGATGAAAATATGGTTTTACCCTTTCACATTGATAAATTAACAACCGGGGACTGGATGTTGTGCTTGTCCTAGAATTAAGTAAGATTATAAGGCATATGAAGCTACGACAGGCCTGTATTCTGTCTCCAGCTAAGCCTGGAGCTACCATGTCTGTGTTGTTTGTCCAGGACCCTGGAGGACCAAGTAGAGGCAGCCATTGACAAGTTGTTTGTATTGTTCGGAGCAGAGATCCTCAAGATTATCCCTGGCAGAGTCTCGACCGAGGTAGACGCAAGGTGAGCCTCAGCATTAGTTACTAAAAAGTTTTTACTTTTCTTTTTTCCATTTCCTTAAAATTTGTTATAATCTTGAGTGGTTCACGACAGTCACTCGGTGGTTAAAGTACAGGATGTCTTGTATCTATAGACTGTTGTTCAATAAGACAAGATTCCCGTGTCCAAGTGTCAGTTTTCAATGTATTTGATTATAATCGAGATAAAGTTCATTATTTTCCTTTTCATATATACTTTGTTGTACAGCATCACTTCTTCTATAAGACAGGAAGTGTTGTATGTGTTGTCTTGATGTTACAGACTGTCATTCAACAAGACAGGGAGTGTTGCGAAGGCGCGCAAGCTGGTAAAGTTGTATGAGGAGCTGGGAGTGGAAAAGGAGAGGATCCTTATTAAACTGGCGTCCACGTGGGAAGGAATACAGGCTGCCAAGTGAGTTGACATTTATATCCCATCAGCACAGTCAGTGCGCTATTTTACCAGGTCCACTCTCACTAAAACAGTGTATCTCTCTCTCTCTCCCCTACTGTTTGTTATGTTTGATGTGTGTTCTTTGCACCAGGGAGCTTGAAGAGAAGTATGACATCCACTGCAACCTCACACTCCTATTCTCATTCGCACAAGCTGTGGCGTGTGCCGAGGCTGGCGTGACGCTCATATCCCCGTTCGTGGGCCGGATCCTGGACTGGTATGTGGCCAACACCGACCAGAAGTCGTTTAAACCTTCTGAAGACCCGGGCGTGGTCTCGGTCACTAAGATCTACAACTACTACAAGAAGTTTGGTTACAAGACTGTCGTCATGGGGGCCTCCTTCAGGAACGTTGGTGAGTCCACTTGTGGTATTGACATAACTACCAAGTTTAACTGAAAATATCATCACTTTGATAGGGGAAAATAGGAAAGAACAGAAATGACATTTTTATTGCAGGATGGGAAATAAGCCAAAATACACCCCCTTGTTTCCCGAAACTCTTAGGGAATCAGCCAAACCTACGAGAATGTATAAATTCCCGACTTTCTACTGGGGGTTTGGGATCCCCCACCCCTAGAAAAAGTGTATAAAGGTTTAAAAATGAATTCACTTTGAAAATAGGCCTAATATTTTCATATTTTTTTTAGCTTTCCTAATGTTCATAACTACTATTTATATGTCTTATTACCATGAGCTTACAATTTTTGTTATAACTCTGTCTTATTGTTGTCCGAGAGATGAATTTTTAATCATCATCTGCAATGCATAACATTCTGAACTTTGCAAACAAATATACTAAACTCTTGTGACAATAGAATAACAACACCGACCAACAGCTTTCAACAAAAAAAACCTAAGAATATTTATGAAAAGTGGTAGCAGCAGCTAAAGAAAATGTGACTATTTATTTTCATCGTCCATTTTTGCTTTAAGTTAAATTTTTATTGTAAGTGTGTCAACGTCCATTATTTTTTAATAACATTTTTGAAACAAAGCAGTAAATGGCACTATCTGTTGCTGGGGTTATGAATATATATGCATAGCGGGTAGCAGAGAACAATTTCCCAAGACTGGCGTGGCTGAACACAGATATTAATATCATTGTCTGTGTAAACTGTTTAGGTGAAATCCTGGAGTTGGCCGGGTGCGATCTGTTGACCATCTCGCCAAAGCTACTGGAAGACCTTGACTCCAGCACAGACTCTGTGGATCTCGCTCTGAGTGACAAGACGGGTGAGTGATGTCAACTAGGCTTGCGGACAACTCACTACCACTCCTTTATTTGCTTCCATCTTTCTCCTCTCCCTTGCACACTTGCTGTTATCTGCTCGTCCTCCCAGCTCTTTCTTGGTCTCTCTTGCAGTTTTCATCTTCATCACTCTCTTTGAGATCCTTTCCTCTTCCATCTCACGCTTTCTAAAGTCTGAATATGTTTTACCTTCACATTATCCAACTAACTGTTCCATCAAACTTTGCTCTGTTCCGAATAACCTTTTGAACTTTATTAAAAGAACCAACAAGTGTAGCTAACTTGAGATATGTCGTATTTACTCGCAAATAAGTCCCTCCAAGAGCAACAAAAATATAAGTCTTTGACCTCGAATATTGGTCCCTTTTAAATGAAATTTTACGGTTGAATTCAATATTTCCAGGTGAGAGGACTGAGGAAATCCAGATGTCTTCGTTTAAAAGATTTTAAAGCTGAATTCCTTAATACCGGCATCCGTTGTAAGCTGGTTAGTGCTGCTTGAACCATCTGGTAGAAAAGATATGTACTAGGGAAGTCCTGAAAGTGCGGTAGATTCCCGCAGGGCTGTGGAGTTAAGAGTTGGTAAAAATGTACCGACTCTGGCTTAAAAATAATAACTTAAACTATTATAACAGTGTTTTATACTTTTTTTTTAGGGATGCAGCCTTCAAATCTCACAAATTCTTAAGAATATTCTAAATTTGAGGTTTCAATACTAAATTCTTATATAAAAAGTGAAAATAGGTTTTCCTTAAAGATGTGATATTGAAAATAAAACACCAAGACTTGACTAATGTTCCCAGCACGCAAGAGCGGCCTTGAGAAGGTGACTCTAGACGAGGCAGCTTTCCGCTGGGAGATGAACGAAGACCAGATGGCCACAGACAAGTTGTCCGACGGAATCCGCAAATTTGCCGCCGACTCTCGCAAGCTAGAGAAGACGTTGAAAGACTTACTGGCAAAGTCTTAGCTTTCAAGACACATTATGAGTTCATCAGACACAAACTGAACAAACACTATAAAAAAAAAATTAGATCACTCGATTTTATAGGGTTGTGTGCAAAAAACTTCGGACTTAACTTCACATATATCAAGCTTCACCATATTTAAAGTTAAATTTCACATTTCAAAAATAAAAAATAATTAATTTAAAATCTAAGGACGAAATATGTTTATAACATTTGCAACAAACTTTATTTTTTAATATTCAAACTTTGATTTGGCTTCAGTATAATTTCATATTATTCGATGCTACTAGACTTTGAATTGTTTTAATTCCTTTAAAATTATCAAAGCTTAGAAATATTTTATATTATTTGGCCCAATAATCCGCCAGGAAACTACAGTTCAGAATGTTATGATGTGTATTATTGTTCAGGGGTTTTATTTATGAATCTATTCAGCTTATCTTGGGAATCAGAAATACTCTTTAGTAAAAACAATACATTTTTAAGTACTATAGTTGGTGAAACTGTGCAGTAGTGCTGACAGAAACCTTACATTCCTGTAGGCTCAGTATACGGTGAAGGGACCTATTTTCCTAAGCAGTGTGTGTAGCGCATAATGTATTCATAAGTGGATAGACACAATTTTTATTATTGTGTGAGTGTGTTTCAGAGAATAAAGATACTACTGAAGATGTGTATCGAGATATTTCATTGCCCTCGCTATTTATATACACACACGCATATTTTTCTATCACCGCATGTGACTACCCAATCGATTCATATGCATAAGGCATTCAAATATTACATATGAACATTTTTTGTCCCCTCCACCATTTGTAAACAAAAATAACCAAACGTCCGTCCCCTGCCTCTTGCTTACATTATATTTGTTCACAGGAATAACTATTATTCTTTATGCAATTTATAAATTGCTGGTAGAGGTGTAGAAGTGCAAAATAATTCACAGTTAAACACCGCTGTAAAATTAAGTAAAATTTACTGTACTAACCATGAATCAAAAAAATCTACAGAATTTTTTTTTTAAATTACATCTAATTGAAATTATAAAAAATTATTAGTGAATGCATGAATTATTATAGTTATAAAAATCTCTATAAACTCGTTTTAATCTGATAACCAGGGTCCTTGAATCCACACCTCGACACTTGTAATTATTGTTTGTGTGTCCATTTGGGGTGGCTGGGTCACTGCCCCACTCTTGCCCGTCTTGGTCAAAGGCTGTGGTTACAGTGAAACTCAACTTAGCGCGAATCTGTTCGTATTCACCCAAACTAAACAAACATGTGTTGCACAACGGTGATAGTTACACTAGAAATGAAATAATCATGCGAATCGCTATAAGTTCAAACAAGTTTGTTTCATTCACGCGAACAACATTTTTTCAGACTTGGTAATAGTTTAAGTGGTAAAGAGTAAAAATATAAAGTTTGAAGCATTGTTTGGTTTTTGAGAGAAAGAAGGGCTTTGTGGGATCAATTATATGTTCTAAATGACTGGATAGCTCTTCATGTAATACATAGTATTTACTTAAATTGCGTTGAGATAATCAAGGGTTCACTCAATATTCTCGAAAATTAGGAACTTTAAATATTTTTTTTCAAAAAAATATAATTCTAAGGTTAGATCCATTTACTTAAAACAAAGGGCTATCCCAAATCATTTTTGCGCGAATATGCTTCCAGTGTAACCACAGCCTAAAAAAACATTCTTCTGGACCCCCCCCCCCCCCCCCCCCCCC
>CABFWB010001018.1:100152-110832 GCA_902151455.1 Timema bartmani | reverse complement strand
GGTGGCACTTTAAGCAACCAGTATCTCCACAGGGTGGCACTTTAAGCAACCAGTATCTCCACAGGGTGGCACTTTAAGCAACCAGTCTCTTCACAGGGTGGCACTTTAAGCAACCAGTCTCTTCACAAGGTGACACTTTAAGCAACCAGGCTCTTCACAAGGTGACACTTTAAGCAACCTGGCTCTTCACAAGGTGACAATTGATGATTGACGCCTCTTGACAGGGTGTATGACGTGCCTTACGACTACCGGATGTAGCTGTACTGTTGGAAGGCAATGGTAGTAAAGTTCCTCAATCCATCGGCCCTTGTCCCCTGTTGCTCGGTGGGGGAATGGATCTTGATCTGACGCATGTGCGTGTCCCGTCCGTTCTGGTGGTTGCTGATCACCGCTATCTGGATCATGAATGTACGTATGGGACGCTCGTGGATGTCTTTGACCGGAATCAGAACCCAACCAGATGGTTCATTCAGGTCCATCACTTCCACCTCCTGAAGATCGTTGAAGTTGGTCCCAGCACGGATCGAGATCCTGTCAACAATCAAGCAAACACTTATGTGTAATCAACCAGAACAGTTAGAACACATTACTGACAATTAGGGTTGTGCAAAGTTTCAAAAACTTGGACCTCACTTTAAATATTTGCCAAATAAGTTAAGTTGGATGATTCCTGGATAGCTCAGTGGTTAGAGCATTGGCGTATTAAGCCAAAAGTCCCGGGTTCGATTCCCGGGTCCAGGTGTAGTTTTTTTCATTTTCAGAATATGATATCTGATGGAGAATTCATCACTAAAAAGCATAAATAATAGCTTTGGCTATTTGATTTTTTTAGCCTAACTTGTTTTGTGTTTCTTAAGAGCGCACTCTACCTGGAGGGGGTGTAGCTCTCGTCCAGTTTGTAGTCTGTGAAGATACAGATGTCATTGACAGTGGTTTTGCGGCGGAACTGAATGTTAACCAGGTGTGGGAGCTGTCCGTCAGACTGCCAGTATGACTCCATGCAGTCATCTCGAAGCTGGTCCACACCAAAACCTGGCACAGATAATGTTGATGACAGTCCTTTTCTGTGCGCAGATATTTATATCTACAACTACATTTGTTGTGAAATCACTCAACTGGTTATTATCCGAGAACCTCAGTGACAGTTCACTCAACTGGTTATCATCTGAGAACCTCAGCGACAGTTCACTCAACTGGTTATTATCCGAGAACCTCAGCGACAGTTCACTCAACTGGTTATCATCCGAGAACCTCAGTGACAGTTCACTCAACTGGTTATCATCCGAGAACCTCAGCGACAGTTCACTCAACTGGTTATCATCCGAGAACCTCAGCGACAGTTCACTCAACTGGTTATTATCCGAGAACCTCAGCGACAGTTCACTCAACTGGTTATTATCCGAGAACCTCAGTGACAGTTCACTCAACTGGTTATTATCTTAGAACCATTATAACATGCTGGTTCTCGTAACGTACCTGGTTTACATGAAGATAGGCTCCAGATGGCTTGAGAGCCTACTTCCCTCACCTTCCCAGCATGCTCCTCCTTAAGGGGGTCCACTATTTCCGTCGTAGATTTATTTGCCATCGAGCTAGACCACAAAAATTATACAATTTACTAAGGATCTGAACGAATCGAAAATTTAAAGAAAAAAATCTTGATCTTGTCTTGTAAGTTTAAAATGAATCTCAAAAATTCAAGAAATTTGAAGGAAAAAAGATTAATAACAAATAATGGCCCTAAGAAATCAAATAACCATAAGGGGAATTTATTATTTCAATAATACCGTAGTAACCCAAAATAAGCCACATTTTCCACCCCAAAAAAAAACAGCCTTCGTTGATAAATGTTTTGGTTATTATAAATATTGTTTTTCAATATCAAACTTTGACATTACAAACTGTTACACTACAAAATTAAATTATAGATGGTATAGCCTAAATTGCAACTATCACTATTTTAAATGTATGAGTTAAATCATGTTTGAATGAACTATAAGATAATACAAAGCAAGCGCCAGCCCCAATGTCAAAAGGAACTTTAGCACTCTATAAACTATAGATTTATTTAAATAAACATGAATTACATTTTTATACTTTCAAAGGGAGTTTTCTTGTCTTATACTTGCGTCTTAATATTTTTTTTCATATTCTCGTCTCTAATTGAAAAAGTGATTCTCGTACACCCCCACAATTTACCAAACTCAACAAAGATGAAGAAAGGGAAACCTCAATATAAAATAATCTCTAGTCATACCACTGTATTATGCAACATTTTAAATTCAAGAGACTAAGAGCAAAACAATGTATGAAACCAAACATTTATTTACCTGTTCTGTTATTTGTTGAAAAAACAATTTCATCAAATCTATCATTTTAAGTTAGGAGGTGTTTTTTTTTTTTGCTGCTTAAACTTTAGCCAAACACTTTACAAAGAATCTTATTGTAGGACTAACAATAATTAGGCCCGAGCATAACCCTCTTGTAATGGTCATGGTATACCTCAGTTTTAGCTTATGTGGTGCTTACTGACAGCTCACAGCTGACTTCTGACGGCTTTTAAAAGCTACCAGACCAAATTATGTATCCCTACGCCGAACCATATGATCTGCAAAAAACATGTCTTTAGCACTTGTCACTTCTGATAGTCAAAATTTAGGTATATACCTAAATGTTGACTGTCAGAAGTCAGCTGTGAACTGTCAGTCAGCACCACATAAGCTAAAACTGAGGTATATACTTCGTGAGAATGTAAGAAACAAGTTTTATTTGTTGTTTACCATTCAGCCATTCCATGTGAAAGTGAGCCTTCAGCAATTTTGTTTTAATGTTTATAAATATTACTTATTGTATATCAAATTAAAGGTATTCTATTGTAGAAAAGATTTAACCATAATTAATTGTTATTACATTAATCACATTCATGCATTTCAGTCTTAAACTTTCATCTCGGATAGTACTTTTTGTTGTTGAAAATCATGAGAGTTTACATCATTGTTGTGAAGGGATATTGGAAGAGATATCTTATTGTTTTAGTCCTGGTAGCATATATCTTGACACAGAAGCATCATTTTGTGCTGAATTTAGAGATTGAACATAAGTTAAAACCCTTGATAATAAATTATTGACTAATAAATAGCTGATGTCGCACTAAAACATCAAATAGTTTTGGTGTGTCAAGGTAATTCCTTCATAAAAAAGTAAAAGTTTGTGAAAGTTAGGTTATCTTCCAGCTTAACACTTTGTATGATTTTAAATCATTCTAATTGTTGATTTCATGCACACACAAAAAGTGTGACAAACATGTTGTGACGGGTGTGACATAATATAAGGCTAGGTCTAGATGCTTCTTCATTGGCCTACACATTAACCTTAAATCACATTTAAATACCTTGGTAGTAGGCCTACACTAGCTTTAGATTAAATTGTTTGTATTAAATATTAATTTATGGCCATAACAAGCCTTTAGGTTATGTGTATTAGTTTACATATTAAATTACACTAGCTAGATCTAGTAGACCCTGATGTATATTTTAATTAAAGGTTTTATCAGACTAATATTAATACAATTCTAGGTTAAAGATAGTGTTCATCATATCTGCTTAAATAGCGGTACCTATGTTAGCCTGGATATGTAATAAATGTTATTTGCCAGTATCATTCAATTTTAGGGAGATTTACACTTTAGGTTGTTATGTGTTGCAAGGCCTACTAACAAAGTAGGGTAATTTATTTTCAGGTTTAGATCTCAAAACACTAAGTATGTCAGCAACTTTACGAAAGCACGAATCAAAATAAAGAGTGCAACAAAATAAAGAAAACTGGGAGTTACACCTTCATATAGAAAGGGACACAGATCAAAAAAGACATGAATAGATCAAAAATCAGTGTTCTATGAGTAAAAAATACAATTGAAGCTGAAAAGACTTAAAGATGCTGTAAGGCAAAGAAAGTCTAGAAGAAAAAAAGAAACATATGGCATGGACAGCTGATGAAAGAGTGCAACAATGTTATCTCCAATGGGCTCTTTTAAACACTCAATCACTTGGGCAAATTGTATCAATAGCCAGAAAAATATTACCGAAATTATTGGGTGTGGCCTAAGAAATATAATGTTTCATGCAAAAGCTACTGTGTCATCCTGAAAAATGTTGCGACTCTAATTTTGGCTAATAGCAGGGGGCGATTTAAACTTTAAGACGCTCAAGTTTTTATAAGTTTGCCTATAATATTTTGATATACATAGAACTAATTTTCATTTCTATGCCTATTTTTTTATATCAGATGTCTACTTTAGTCAGTTTTGTCAATGTGGCAAAATCACATTAGTCTACTGTTGTAAGTTTTTCCCTTGTGTCAATCTTTTTTTAGGTTGTACAGGATTTTTTATGTAAATTATTGCATTGTTTTATTTTGACACAACATTAATTATTTTTAAAATTCAAAAATATAAATGAGAAAATCTTGTTTTATCATCAGTGAGACCTTAAAAAACACCTAAACATATTCTCTTCCTTCACCTCTTTAAAAAAAAGTGCAAAATGTCACACCCGTCACAAGTTTAAAATAATATTACAACTAACAAATAAAAAACTATATTAAAAAAATACTGATTTTCCTTTAGAATAAAATGAGATGAACTATAAAAACTTAATTAAAACCTGTTATCATCAACTAGTTCACAGAATATCTAAAAATTGTTATTGTATGCTTTGTATTGTGACACAACATTTAGAAAAAATCACACAGCAAAACCAAAACACGCGGTAAAACAGGGCTTTGGAATAAAATGCTTCAGAAGATTGAGAACAAACTCCCATTCAATTTTATCTTGGATTTTAAATCCAGCTAAATACTTCAATTTAGACCCAAAAGTAATGTGCAAACGTCACACCCATCAATCACACTGGAATGGCTGCATTACCAAAATACATCATTGTTGCAATCAACACACTAAGATTACAGACATAAGGGGCCTACCAATATTAACATAATTATTTCATTTAAGTAATTAGTTTTAACTAAGAAGTTTTGGATGTGGGGTAGGGGAGTAAAAATGTTCCAAGGCTTGTTTTTACCTTTGGGCTTTAAATTCATTATTTAATCTTAGTGGTGTAAAATGTATTTAATTATCATCTGTTGAATACATACACTTATGCTTAAATTAAAATAAATATGGCACCAAGAATAAAATATTAGAAAAAACTCACTAAAATAATGTGAATTAAAGACTCGTTAAGGCAGTCCTGAACACATAAACGATGCAAAACCGGTACTGTGCATGCACTAACATTGACCAATAGCACTCGATAGATTTTTTACTAGTCTATACTTTCATTGGGCAAAATACTCTGTGGCAGCAAGAGGCAGTTCAAATTTGGTTTATTTTTCCTCCGCGAACATGCATGCCCCTTACCCTCTCCTTCCCTGTCCCCCCTCATACCATTTGAATGCTAAATAAGCAAGTTTGAGTTGACTTATAGTAGATCCACAGTCACGCTTGAAAAATACCAACTTCAAAGATGCCAAAACTATCAAATATATTAGGTGTGAGATCCACTTTCATTTTCCAGTTGTGATATATATGTGGGATAGTTTACTTAGTTAAATTATTTTTTAAAACCTTATAATGAAATAACCCTAAGATAAAAGAACAGTAGTTATCCATTTGCCAGAGCTGTGTTTGCTACGAAAAATGGATCATGCATCATGGTATATATGGTTTTCGAATCTTAATAAAACAATAAATTCAATAAGGTAGTAGTATTTTAGTTGGAGAAAAAAAAAGGCTTAAAGAGTATGGTGCCTCACCAAGGTTTGATTTAATCAGCATGTGTAGAATACGTTTTTTTATAGTTTGATTTTTTTTTTACAACCTTGTTAATAATGAATGGGTGAATGAAAGAGGAAGTAATAATCAACCAAACTGGTTAAAATATCAATGAACTATTTTATCCACCTCAAAACGTTTGTTAGTTATTATCTAAGCCAATAAACCAATAATATTTATGTCAAGTACCTAAGTTGGTCTTCGTTACGATTTTGGACGCTAACTACTTAACTTTTGAAAGAACTAAAACAATAAAAACTGTTTATTTATTTTTGTGAACTGAAATCACTTTCAACTATTTCCAACTGTGAACTAACAGTTCTGCCCTTTTATACATAAAAAATAATCAAATATAAAGCATATCTTGCTAGGTAAAACCTAATGACTCCCCATACACGGTTTGTACTGTTATATTTAGTAGATAAACTAATACATTTATTATAATGTGCATCATACAAATTGCAATCAATCACACCACACGATAGTTGTTTACACTTTACATCATTGTTTTGGACTACCAACAAAACTAAAATTATTTTCAGATAATTATTTGTGTACTTGATGTATAAATTAAAAATTTAATGTATATTTTGAAATAATCTTTCATATTTTCAATTATAAATATATTCATAAATTATATTTAACTAAAATCACTTCATTTAAACATAGATTAAAGACATTTGGTTTTATAAGTAGTATTAATTAACATGAAACCAAATATTGCTGAATAGAGGGCACTGCTAGTCACACAATAGATACTCTACCTTTGATAAAAATATTATTTGTTAAAAATCTTCAATCTAGTTTATTGTACAAATGATGCTTTCTTGGAGACTTTTTTAACATAGTAAAAAAACAGTCACAGCTATCCAGTTTCCTTTTTTGTAATTGTCATGTAAGGCCATCAAAAGTCTTAGAGTAAAACACATAGTGGTAGTATTTCCAGAAAGTGGTGGGGGAGGATGGGTGCGACAGGGCTGTTGTATGCTACCAGCGCTTTTCAAGATATACGCCGAAAATTTGATGGAAAAGGCTCTAGAAGGGGCACGAGGCATTGTATAGTAGGTGGAGAACGACTAAAAACCTTTAAGTACAGGGATGATTAAGCGGTGTTGACAGAGTCGAAGGAAGAACTGTGGGACAGGTTAGACGGTATTATAAGAATGGCAAAGGAATTTGGAATTAAGGTAAACATTGGTAAGACGAAAATGATGAGAGTTGTAAAGAACGAAAGCTATGTTGTTATATTCATTGAAGGGAAGAAACTAGAACAAGTAAGATCGTTCAAATATTTGGGAAGTTTGGTGACTTGGAATGGATACTGTATGCAGGAAGTTAAAATCAGAATAGCTATGGAAAAGGGAACATATGGAAGCGTGAGGTGATCACTGACAGCGGGAAGAATACAGATTGAGTTAAGAACGAGGTATGCAAAGTGTTTCGTGTGGTGACACATTGATCTGAGACGTGGACAACCAGAAAGAGGGAACAAAGGTAGGTATTTGGAGAGTTTTGAAATGTAATTGTAGAACAGGCCCGGATTAAGGCGTGTGCCACTCACAGGGGTCCCTGAGGTTAAGGGCCCCCAACCCGCTTGGCAAATAAATTACTTTGACTTATCATATTTATTTTGGTATAATATTATATTTTAATATTTTTGTTTTTTCGTAAAATGTATCCCAAAATAATCTAAAAATTTCATAATCGAAGGATGCTAGTAGCCTGGTATTACGTGGAGTCTGATAGTCCGTGCTTATAAATTAACGCACCCTTTGCTTTTGGCAAACAGAAAATATTACACATCTGTAGACGGTACCGTTGACTCTAGGAAGAAAAATAAACATTGATTTTCAATTTATGCTAATTTCTGAGGTAAAATAATACAATTATTAACATTGAAAAATTAACTAAATACGACGTAAGCAAAACACAAAAAATAAATTTTTAATAATAAATTACTTTTTACTATCCTAATACATACTATTACTATTTTATCTGCATACGGCGGACTACATAAGATGCAATTATGCTGAAATAGTCTATAATTATATAATGTCCAGTATTATTATATTATTGGCTATTAATTTAAAGTACTATAATACACTCAGTAAATAATAGACTGTAAAGTTTAATAGTTACTATAATATTAATAATTAATATGTTAAAAACAAATCTCACCGTACACACAATGATTGCTAAATGCTTGCAAAAAAAGTTTGTCTCTAAATAAAATTATTCATGTTGTCCATTATGTAAGATTCATAATCATTCATTGGGGAACTAACTTCCAAAGGCTCCAAGTTCTACTTGGCACAGAGCCCCCAAAAATGTTAATCCGGGCCTAGTGGAGAAGGTGAAATGGATGGACAGGGTGAGAAATGAGGAAGTGTTGAGGCGGGTAGGACTGTAAAGGAGCCTGATTATGAAGATAATGAAGATAAAAAAGTCTTGGTTGGGCCACATACTATGTAAGGATTGTTTAATGAAGAGGATCATGGAGGGAAAGATAGAGGAGAAAAGAGGAAGAAGAAGGGTTGGAATGCTAACAGATATCAGGAAAGGAAGAAGCTACAAAAGTATGAAAGAATATGCATAGGACCGAAGAAAATTGAAGATGTTCAGTTGATACCTGTTTCAGGATAGAATCACAGAAGAAGAAAAAGAAGTATTTCCATGTCTATTAAATACACTCCATGGTGTGAATTCGCAAGCGACTGGCTGCTACCGTTAGCAATGATAGTTGTAGGCAGAGGGTGTCAATCATGTGGTCAGCGTAAAGAGACCTCCAGCAGTTAATCTCAGCTTTCTAAACCGGTGCTGCTACTTCTTTAGTCAAGTAACTCCTCATTTGACCTCATGAGGCTGAGCTTTATACCGTTGCAGACCCACTGATTCACAAGTAAAATTTGGAGGCGTCAGAGCTGGAGATCGAACTCGAGACCTCTGGATCTAAAGCCAGTAACTATGACAACTAGACCAGAGAGGCGGTATACAAAGGTTAAAACACAATCATGAAAATAGGTACATCAATATGCTTTTAAATGTATGTGGTTTGATAATAGGTGCTGTCACCAAGTGGCAAAGTTTGGAAGTACTCAATCTCAACAGACCATTTTCTATTTTACAGATCAACTATTAAACGAACTATAAAATGTGATTTTATTTTTCAAACAGTTAAAATATGTCTCTACTCTTATGTTATATGCAAATTTTTTTTGTAATATATGTAAAAGTACAAGCTCTTGACTTACTATTTGTAGTATTTCTCCAGCCTATCATTTTCCAGTACGATGCTCACGTGATTTTTAGTTAGAGACAGTCGACAGCCGAATTGTGACAAGTAACGAAAGAATTCATAGTAGACTAGTAAGAAGTGCCATTAAAATTTCGTTTAGGGTAGATGTGTATTTTCGTTCGGATGTCAAACCGTTCCTCTAAAAGTAACATATCAATAATTGAATATCAATCAACTCTTACATGTTAGAATGTCACAGAAAGTACGAAAATCGTCTCCAAGCTCGTCTAAACAGGGGCCGATGAGAGCCACTCTACCAATGTCGTCTTTACTGCGACAAGGCAGTAATTTGAGGAAAAGTAAAAGTAATAGCCCCACTTTATCTCCAACCTCAAGTTGGAAAACTAGAATTTCACCAGATGCTCCATCGACAGGCCAGCGTAGTCCAGGGTCCATTAATTATAAAGGTATACTTGCCAAATGTCAAAAGTTCTTTGTTAAGATTCAGATTGTTCTTAGTTTTTTTTTTGTCAGTAAATCTCGATTTTACTTAAGTTTTTTTAAATTTCAAAGCAGCTATCGTCTTAACTTGCATACTTAACACGTGAAAATTAAATATATATTCCGAAGAAATTCAGATTAAACGTCAAATTAACTTTTTATCGGTTCATTCTTATAATATATAAAATGTGATAGTAGGCCTACATTAATGTATTTACTTGACAATTTTATTTTATTTAATGAATGTAAAAGTATTGAGTGCAATCTAATTTTACCAGCAAAGCTAACTTAAGTTAGCACTTTGATTCATTAGAATTTTTAAAGCTAACACAGGGATAACTTTGGCCCATTTTTCCATTAGCTTCTATCCAAAACTCATTAGTATCATATTGTAAAAAGCGCCCATGGCTATTTTTATCAGTCTTGTGCCCTTTTTTTAAACGTAATTTTGATCGAAATGAATACTATTTTAAATTAGGTAAGTAAAGGCTATTGATTTTTTAAAAAGAAAATCAATTTATGGGCTATTAGCTCCAAAGTCATTTGAAAAGGAAAATGTGGTCTAGGCCTAGCTGTAAGAACAGTATCTAACATCTACTCAATTTAGTAAAAAAAATTAAATACCAACACATCTAATCACGGGGGATACAAAGCTTTGTATCTATTTGTGTTCTTGTAAAGTTCTTTGAGCTTTACACGTTTTATCGACACATGTTGTATGAGACTAGTCTGGGGAGACAGTCATGGGACCTCCTACCAAGCATGGTGTTGATCATATCACCTGCACAGGAACCATGGTGTAACATGGGGGATTATTTGTTGTCAGGCAAGTCCCCCCTTTCCCCGGGCTGTGGAGGGCCCTTGATTAGACGCACGGCATCATTAGACACATTGTACCTGCAGGGCCAGTGGCCCACAGAGTCCTTTTACAGCTACTGTGGTCACTTGCTGGTGGACAAGTCTACACAGGTCAGTGCTAAGTAGTTCTTTCTAGTGCCCTGGACAAGTCTAAACTGGTCAATGTGAAATTGCACTTTCCAAGGTTATTGGGAATAAGTCTAAACAGTTTGGTGTGAAATTTTTCTTTCTAGGGCTACTGTGGACAAGTCTAAAC